>PVJS01003347.1:51471-76543 GCA_004027185.1 Glis glis
TCTTATAGGTTTGTGTATGTACATCATGTGCTATAGTGTGTTTCCCTCCACTCCCTGCCCAACTCCCTCAGTTAGGTCACCTTCAAAAAAAAAAAAAAAACAAAGCCTTCAAATAGACCCAAACACAATAATATTGGGAGACTTCAACACACCACTCAGGCCACTAGATCGATCCTCCAGACAAAAGATGAATAAAGGTTGTTAAGACCTAAAGAAAACCATAGACCAAATAGATCTAATAGACACATACAGATTATTTCAACCAGCAACACCTGAATATACATTTTTCTCAGCTGCCCACGGAACATTCTCCAAAATAGACCACATCCTGGGTCACAGAGCAAGCACCAGCAAATTCAAAAGATGTGATATAATTCCCTGCATCTTCTCAGATCACAATGGAATGAAACTGGAAATTAACAACAGGAAGACCAAAAGTAACCACATAAGTACATGGAGACTGAACGATACACTTCTGAACGAGGAGTAGATCAGAAAAGAAATACGGGGAGAAATAAAAAAATTCCTGGAATTAGATGAAAATAGAGACACGACGTACCAAAATCTATGGGACACTTTGAAGGTGGTGTTAAGAGGAAAATTTATAGCACTGAGTGCCCACATAAGAAAAACAGAAAACATCCAAATAAACAACCTAATGACACACCTCAAGGATCTTGAAAAACAGGAACAGTCAAAGCCCAAAGCCAGTAGAAGGCAGGAGATAATTAAAACCAGAAAAGAAATTAATGAAATAGAGAATAAAAAAATACAAAGAATCAACAAAACAAGAAGCTGGTTCTTTGAGAAGATTAGCAAGATTGACAAACCACTAGCTAACCTAACCAAAAGAAGGAGAGAATCAACCCAAATTACCAAAATCAGAAATGAAAAAGGGGACATCACCACAGATAGTGGAGAAATCCAGAGGATCATAAGAAACTACTTTGAAAACCTATACTCCAATAAAATGGAAAACATGGATGAAATCGAAAGATTTCTATACACATACAACCTACCTAAATTGAACCAAGAGGATATAGAAAACCTGAATCAACCAATAGCAAGCACAGAGATAGAAACAGCAATAAAAAGTCTTCTATCAAAGAAAAGCCCAGGTCCAGATGGTTTTCCAGCTGAATTTACAGAAGAACTAAAACCAATACTTCACAAGCTATTCTGTGAACTTGAAAGAGATGGAATTCTTCTAAATTCCTTTTACGAGGCCAACATCACATTAATACCAAAGCCAAATAAAGATACATCAAGAAAATAGAATTACAGACCAATATCATTAATGAACATAGGCGCAAAAATTCTAAATAAAATACTAGCCATGTGCATTCAAACCCATATTGAGAAAATCATACACCATGACCAAGTTGGTTTCATCCCAGGAAAGCAAGGCTGGTTCAACATACGCAAAACAATACACGTTATTCACCATATAAATCGAACTAAAAACAAGAATCACAGGATCATTTCAATAGATGCGGGAAAAAATTGACAAAATTTAACACCCATTCATGTTAAGAACTCTACAGAAAATTGGAATAGAAGGAATATACCTCCACATCATTAAGTCAATATATGAGAAACCCAAAGCCAACATCATATTGAATAGGGGAAAATTGTCAGAATTCCCCTTAAAAACAGGAACAAGACAAGGATGCTCACTTTCACCACTCCTTTTCAATATAGTCCTTGAAACTCTTGCCAGAGCAATAAGACAAGAGAAGGATATCAAAGGAATTCAAATAGGAAAGGAAGAATTAAAATTATCTTTATTTGCAGATGATATGATCCTATATCTAGAAGACCCAGAGAACTCAACCAAAAATCTACTAGAGATGATTAAAAAATTCAGCAAAGTAGCAGGATACAAGATCAACCTAAAAAATGAGTAGCTTTCATATATGCCAACCATGAATCCACTGAGAAAGAAATCCAGAAAACAATTCCATTCACAATAACTTCAAAACCAATCAAATACCTAGGAATAAACTTAACCAAAGAGGTAAAAGACCTCTACAATGAAAACTATAGAACACTAAAGAAAGAAATCAAAGATCTTAGAAGATGGAAAGATCTCCCCTGCTCCTGGATAGGCAGAATAAATATCAAAATGGCCATTCTTCCAAAAAATGATCTATAGAGTCAATGCAATCCCTATCAAAATACCAACATCATTTTTCACAGATCTAGAAAAATCAGTCATTAATTTTATATGGAGAAACAAAAGACCCAGAATAGCCAAAGCAATTCTCAGCAATAAGAACCATGTAGGAGGCATAACAATTCCTGACTTCAAATTGTACTACAGAGCTATAGTAATAAAATCAGCATGGTATTGGCACAAAAACAGACACATAGACCAGTGGAACAGAATAGAAGATACAGAAACAAGTCCACAAACTTATAGTCAATTGATTTTCGACAAAGGTGCCAAACACATACATTGGAGAAAGGACAGTCTTTTCAACAAATGGTGCTGGGAAAAGGTTATCTACCTGTAGAAAAATGGAACTAAATCCTTACCTCTCACCCTGCACAAGAGTCAACTCGAGATGGATCAAAGACCTGGAAGTCAGACCAGAGTCTGTGAAATTATTAGAAGAAAGCATAGGTTCAACACTCCAACATATAGGCACAGGTAGAAACTTCCTCAACAAGACCTCCAAAGCACAGGAAATTAAAACAAGAATTAATAAGTGGGATAGCATTAAACTACAAAGCTTCTGTTCATAAAAGGAAACCATCAAGAGCCTAAAGAGAAAGCCTATGGAATGGGAGAAGATCTTTGCAAGCTATCCCTCTGACAGAAGTCTAATATCTAGGATATACAAAGAACTTAAAAGACTGTACACTAAGAAAACAAATAATCCGATCAAGAAATGGGCAACTGAAATGAATAGACACTTCACAAAAGAAGAGATACAAATGGCCAATAGATGCATGAAAAAATCTTCATCATCATTAGCAATCAGGGAGATGCAAATAAAAACTACTCTAAGATTTCATCTAACCCCAATTAGAATGGCAAACATTAAGAAGTCAAACAACAACAAATGTTGGTGAGGATGTGGGGAAATTGGAACTCTTCTACACTGTTGGTGGGATTGAAAACTAGTTCATCCACTATGGAGATCAGTGTTGAGATTCCTCAGAAAAATGGGAATGGATCCACCATATGATCTAGCTATACCACTACTGGGTATCATACCAAAGGGATTGAAACCTGAAAACTACAGTAATATATGCATATCCATGTTCATAGCAGCACAATTCACAGTGGCCAAATTATGGAACCAACCTAGGTATCCATCGACAGATGAATGGATTACAAAAGTATGGGAAATACACACAATGGAATTCTACTCAGCAATAAAGAAGAACAAAATAACATCATTTGCAAGAAAATGGAAGGATTGGGCCGGGCGTGGTGGCGCATGCTTGTAATCCCAGTACTTTGGGAGGCAGGGACCGGATGATCCGGGTTTGCGGCCACCCTCAGCTCTCTCTCTCTCTCTACTTAGTGAGGCCCCCCGCAACTTTGTGAGACCTGGTTTCAAAATAAAGTATAAAAAAATAGGGCTGGGGGTGTAGCGCAGAGGTAGAACGCCCCTGGGTTCAATCCCTGGTACCGCAAGAAAAAAAAAAGAAAAAGAAAATGGAAGGATCTGGAGAACATTATGTTAAGTGAGATCAGCCAATCACAAAAAAAGAATGAACATATGTTTTCATTAATATGTGCAACCTAGGGAATAGTGGGGACACACAAGGGACTCCGGTTGATAATGGCAAACCCTCAGTGGGGTAAGGGAAGTGGTACAAGGGAAGGGGAAGGGCAAGAAAGAACTGAATCAGTGGAATTACTATCATAAACAATGTGTACATGTGTGAATATACCAACATCATTCTTGGTACTTCATATGGGTAGGGGGAGGGGGGACACTAAGAGCTGTGTGCATGTATGTTATATCAAATAGATATTCATTGTGATGTGAGACTCCAATGCACCAATAAAAGCATGTTAAAGAAATAGAATTTATTTTGTTGGTGCATTGTAATTATATATTATAGTGAGATTCAAAGTGATACATTCACATATGCACACATCCTTTGGTGTGTTTCCCTCTGCATCCTACTCCACTACCCCCTGCTCTTTCCCTGTATATGTTAGTGAGATTGGTAGTGATCCTTTTACATATGAACATAACATTATTTTTGTCTGTTTCCTTCCTCAAGCCTGTTTTCCCCTTCCCTCCTCTCTCCCTTGATTCCCTTCTACACTTCTATTGCTTTCTCCTTAGTTTTTTCAAGTTCTTTTTCTTCCCTATTTTCTTTCTAGCTTCCCTGTATGAGAGAAAACATATGACCCTTGACTTTCTGAGGCTGCATGATCTCACTTAGCATAATGTCCTCTAGTTCCATCCATTTTCCAGCAAATGACATAATTTTGTTCTTCTTTATGGCCGAGTAAAACTCCATTGTGTACATATATCACATTTTCTTTATCTATTTATCTGTTGGCTTAGGTTGGTTCCATAATTTGGCTATTGTGAATTGTGCTGCTATAAACATGAGTATGTGTACATCACTATAGTATTCTAACTTTAATTCTTTGGGAAAGATACCAAGGAGTGGTAAAGCTGCATCATGTTGAGGAATTAGGTATTGGATAGGCAGTGAGGGAACCAGAGTCCCAGGAGATAAAGGTTAAGACCCCCCCTCCCAGGAGGAAGGTGTTTTTAAGTTGTTCATTGGACTTGAACACAATTAAATGTGGAGGAGTGGAGCCAAGATGTCAGGAACCAAAGATCCATGTGCACCAACCTTAGACTCCTGGGCTGTTGCTAGACGAGGGAACACATGTGCAGAACAAACAGTCTCATGACTTTGGGGAATTAAAGGCCATAGATAACAAATTAACTAAGTCAAGAAAAACAAGATGAAAAATGGGGACTTTCTTCATTAGTTAATGTCTATACATAGAGGCTTCAAACATATATAAAGCCCTTTGCTCAGCACTAAAATTGGCTCCCCTCTTGGGACCCTCCCCTGTGTGGGAACTTTAACCCCGCTTCTCGTTGGTGAAACAAGTGGACTTTGGGGAAAGGCGGTGTGCAATTGATGGTGCATGGCCCGGGTTATACTCAGGCAGCACCAGAAGGCCCTGCTGGACTCTGGAGTCTGCCAAGGCCCCTAGGGGTGATCTGCCCCTCTGCTTGCTTGCTCCTTTAAAATAAAATTACTACTTTCACTTTCCTTGTGTCTGTGGATCTCATTCTTCGACTCTGTAAGACAAGAACCCAGTAAGAAGCTAGGTGTCAATATCATGGTTCCATTCCTAGTCTTTTGTTCCTAAAAAAATTTACTGCTGAAAACCAATGGTCAAATTTTCAGGTGTCCTTGAGTCTAGAGAGGAAGACAAAGAAAAAACTGTTGGTTCTTTTCCTGTACATAAAATGCTCAGGATATTGTCTGACATATAGTAAGCAAATAAAAATATTAACAGAATCATTGCATTTGTTTTTTTTAAATCAACAAAGTGTTTATTATAATACTAAAATTGTTTGCAAATAAACAAGGGAATTCACTGCTTGGTTGAAATATCTTTTCTTCATTGACAATCTTTCAAAATGATGATTGCTAAAAGTCTAAGCTTCTCCCTATGCCTCTGTCAACGTCATTTCTTCTAATAAAATAAAGTATGCTGTCCTTCAAGTCATGTTGGGTTACAGGTCAATGACCTTAAAAATTCAGTATAGGAGGATTGAGGGATGATGAGTTGTGGTTTGGGGAATCAGTTGCTGAAACAGATTGGTAGTAAAGGCTATTGGAGAGTGAACTGGCTATTAAACTGTGAAGGTCACTGGACACCAAAGTTTCTCTTGATTGGGCATTCCCTAGATGATAACTGGTTAAAGGACCTGGAAAGGAAAAGCTGAAGATGCTACAAGGGCATGTGTTATAGTTAGATATAAAAGATCTCTAAAGAGCTCATTTATTAATGTTTGGAGCAGATGTAATTGAGTCATGAGGGTTGTAATCCCAGTAGTGGATGAATCCATTATAGTGAATTTATCTAGGTGATGACGCAGGCTAGTAGCGTGTGGCTGGAGGTGGGTTCCTGGGGGTGCAGCCACGGGGATTATATATGGTTCCTCCTCCCCCTGCTCTCTCTCTTGCTTCCAGCTTCCATGATGTGAGGAGCACAGCCCATGAGCTCTCCCTCTCTCTGCCTCCCGCTCCCATTCCCTGAGATCTGTGGTCCCCGGCCTCACATGGGCTGAACCCCAAACCGTAAGAAAATAAATCTTCTTTCCTCTAAATTACATGGTCAGTCTTTTAGATTATAGCCTAAGAATGCTGGCTGGAACAGCATGGCTGATAAGAGCATTGTGCAAGAAAGTGATAACTAAACTACTTTTTATACTAAATGACCATGAATTTTGGGGTCAGAGTGAATGGAAAGATAATGGAGATGGAAATAGGGGGAAGGTGAGAGAGATTGGGCAACTTGACTGAAGGTCACACCCTCTAGAAAAAAGAGCCAGTGAACTATTACTCAGTGGGATTTACCAAAGACTATGTACAAAAATGTAAAATTCTTAATCTTAATTTATCCATGTTTTTGCTTACAAAGCATCTCTGTCTCCTCAAACCTGCAGTAGTAAGATTTTATTACTTTTATTCTCTCAGGGAGTGGAGTAGCAGAAATTGATAGAACCCAGCTATGAACAGAGGTGTGAGGGAAACAAGAGTTTTTGAGGGATCACAGTACAGAAGTTTGAGGTAGTGACTGACAGAATGAGGGGCAGGGGCAAGCTGTGGTGTGGTGGGAGATTACACATAGAGGGCTGCACAGGTGGATGACTCAGGAGATGAAGCTCCTTCTTCCATTTTTACAGGAGAATGCTGGAAGAATCACATGTGCTGACTAAATAATGCAACAGAATCAACTAGATTAATTGAAGCTTTCTCGGTTAATCTTACTTTTTAACAATTACCAGTTAATTTGTTTTTTTTCTGATTTTGAGTTCTCTCTCTCCCTCTCTCTCTCTCTCTCCTTGGACTTGTATGTGCTCCCAGACTTCTTAGCCAGCTCTGTGAAGTCATGATGTCCCCTCCTCTAATGTAGACTTTATTTGAGAAAGTTTAGGCCTCTTCCTGTATTCATGGTAGCTCAGTGCTGTTCCTAGCATCTTAGCCCCTTTATGGCTCTTGACTGAAGGAAAAAGCTGGGTTTTCATGCTCCAGAACTGGGCAAAGCCAAGACAAGTCTTTTGTGTTTTTTTTTTTTTCCCTCACATAACATGTACCTGACTGCTTGTTTTTCAGACAGCAGGAAAAAGACTTTCACTCAAAGGGCAGAGTATTTTCCCAGTAGCAATAGCTACAACTTTGTTTATTGAGGACTAAATACTTGGAATTGTGTACATGTAATCTCTGATTCTTACAAAACTTGTGTAAGGTACCTGTTATCTCTATTTTAAAACTATACAATTATTATCCCAGAAGTTAAGGGATGTGGCCAGTTGACAAAGTACATGATAGAGTTAAGATTAAATGAATACTTGTCATTCCCAGTAAACCAACCACCTTACAGTTTTTGAAAACTATAGATCTTAGATAAGTAAATATTTACTAATGCATCATTTCAAATTTATCTCCATAATAATGATGTAATTTTCTGTCCAAATTATCCTAATTATTGAAGGACCTACACACCTGTAATGGACCACACATTTTCAAATACCTTTTCACAGAAGATAATAAAGTTTTCTTAGAGTTAATCTTAAGGATTATGGTAGGTCGTTACTGCCTGGAGACCACTGGGTGTCCTAGATGACCTCCAAATGCACTCTCCAACCCTGTGATTTTATGAAGAAATCACTGACTGGTTCTTATTTTTTGTATTATAATTTATAAAAGTTTTGTTTATGTCTGTAATTTAATATGAAGCCATGTAGCCATCAGAAATAGTGGATACTTAATTTGATTACCTAAGCATTTGAGTCATCTTGTTTCTGGTTCAAGAATAAATGGAAACTATTTTGAATTTTATTAATTTCTGCTTCATGGGGGTATTGAAGTTTTATAAAGAAAATGTTCACAACAGAGCAGAAAATCTTCAGAGTAAACTTAGGTTGATAGATTAATTTAATGTGCAGTATTTATGTGCTCTCATAAAATTCCAAAAATTCATATTTATATCATATTTTAATAGGTAAAAGGGACAAGTAGATGTATTCATAGGAATATAGCCTAAATTAAAAGAGTTAATTAGAAAACAAAATCATATGTCATAATTTAGAAATCAATATCCCTGTACACTGTTGAATAATAAAAAGTGTGTATTTTCCTTGTATCTTCTTGTGTTATACCCATGAATTTATTATCTCATTCATATTATCATTTCTATCCAGTTAGTTTTTGTTTATGTATTAATTTCTTTGCTTATCAAAGCTTTTTAACATATTGCCTCTTTCATAGTTTTCTTCCTTAAGCATTTCTCTTTCTATAGTTCTGTCAATAAGTAGGAAATATCCACTTGAAATATCATTATTTTCTCTTTACTTCTTGAATGATGTCTTAATGTTGAAGGCATCATGTGTTTTTCATGAGATCACTATTTTTTTCTGTGAAGAATTGCACTCACTTTACATACTCTCTATTTCCTTTCTGGTCTCTTCCTCTTCCTCCTCCTCCTCCTTCTCCTCTTCCTCTTCCTGTTTCTTAATACATTCTCATCACCTTCAGTATATTGTGATGCACCTCAGTTGTGATTCATTTTTACTTCCTTTATTTTTTGTTTATTTGTTTGACTTTTAATACTTTCATTGGTGCATTGTAATTATACATTGTACTGAGGTATAGAGTGATAGAAACATATATGCACACAACACTCGGTGCATTTATCTCTGGATACCACCCCTTCCTTCCCCTTCCTTGTACATGTCATTGAGATTCGTAATTTCATATATATACATTGCATTATTTCAGTCCCCCATCCTCTTCCCCTAAACCCCCTCCATCGCTCCATTGGAGTCTCTTCTACCTCAGATAGAAATCTGAGATAGAAATCTCTTGTTTAGTATTTTAAAATTTATTTATTCTGCTCAAGACTTTATGGGCATCTCTAATCTGAAGTTTCACAAATCTCATGAGTTTGGGGAGAAACTGAGCCATTTATCACTTGAATACTGTCTCTTTGTTATTCTCTCTGTTCTTTTTCTTGGTATTCCTTTTAGATGAAATCCTCTTCTATCTTTGATAACTATTAACCTTGCTAACATATTTTCTCTTCAGCTATGTCTAATATGCTCTTTAATTTATTGGTTGAGTTTTAAATGTCAGTGGCTACACTTTCTTTTATGACAGGTCTAATTGCCTTTTAAAATATACTTATTGCTTTTAACATAATATGCTATATTTTTGCATTGAAATTTAAGATTTTTAAAGATAGCTATGTCTCACAGTTATATATATATATATATATATATATATATATATATATATATATTTATTTATTGTTACTGTGGATTGAACCCAGGAGTATTCTACCTCCCAGCTACACCTCCAGCCCTTTTTATTTTTTTAATTTCAAAACAGGGTCTCTAACCTGCTGGGAGTCTTGCTAAGTTGCTGAGGCTGTCCTCAAACCTGTGATCCTCCTATCTCAGCCTCCCAGTTACTGGGATTACAGGAGTGCACAACTATACCCGGCTTCTCACAGTTATTTATTTTATATAATGATAATTATATATTTTATAGATAGTTATATATTATATAGTTAAGTATCTATAATTATTTATATGCATAGTTATTTTATTGCTTATTATACATAAGATATAGCCATTTTCATCCAGTCATATAAAAGCTATATTTGTCAGTCTATTATCTCAAGGGTTGGGAATTTAGTCTCCTGTATATTGCTTATACCAACTCATTGCTTTCTTTTATGATTTGTGATATTTTATTGTGAGCCTTTCTTCAAAAGGTGTTTTATGAAATTTCTAATTTATTTTTTAACTTTAATTTATTTTTGGTTTAATTTTATTTAATTTTTATTTCTTCTTTGAGAACATTTTGTGACCTGAGTCATGGGAGCTTTCCCATGAAAGATTATTTTCATGTGTTTCTGCCAAGTGCTGAAGGTACCACTGGTCCTGAACTGGTTTATATGTTCTTTTCCCGGTGTGTGTGTGTGTGTGTGTGTGTGTGTGTGTGTGTGTGTTAGGGAGAGGAGGATCTCAGGACATATGGATATATGGCTACCTGAAAAGTGATGAATGCAAAGTCTCAGGGTTTTGATGTCTTGGAGATCGGGTGTGGGAAGGGCAGGCATCATTTGCTTCTTTCTTTCTCTCCCATGTCCCCACATCCCTGATGATGGGAAGATCATTCATTAGGCTCTTTTTCCTGAACACCTGGATTTCAAGTCCCCCAGCTCCTCTCCGTGGATGTTACAAACAAAGCTCCCACTGTATGGGTTCCATTCTCCTCTTGCCTCTCTCCCAACAGGGCATTGTTGATGGACACAAGTGTGATACTGATTGTCAACTCTTTCTTCTTTCGTGTTACCTGGTAATCTCCCTTTCCTCCACTTATATATTTAACTGATTTTTGTTTAATTTGACTCAATATTGCTCAGTATTTGTATTGGGAGGATTTTGAGTTTATGTATATTTACTCTCTTACTAAAAATAGGAGTTAATTATGCATTCATTAAAGAAAAAATATCTTTGTTGAAATGACATGCTATAACAGGAACTTGTATTTCTGGTGCCTGGCTCTCTGGCAGTAAATGCAAATGCATTTTTAATTGTAATGGATCCTAATTGAGAGAGAATCCTTCTTTAAAATAAGTACCTTTCACACTAAGCATGGTGGCGCACACCTGTAATCTCGGACTTGGGAGTCTGAGACAAGAGGATCACAGGTTCGAGCCCCTCAGCAATTTAGAAACTTAGGGGGAGCCTGTTTCTAAATAAATAAATAAATAAATAGGGATTGGGGCGTGTCTTAGAGGTAAAATGCCCTGGGTTAAATCCCTAGTAGCAAATAAATAAATGAATGGATGAATAAATAAGTACCTTTTAAATGAGAAATGAAACTAAAATAAAATGTGGACATCAATCATCTCTATTTTGTACATATTATGGCATCCTCTCAACTATTCCAAATTGGCAGCTTCTATAAATTTGTATTTATTAGGTTATAAGTAAAAGTAATAATTATAAGAACTGGAATGACTTAGCAAAATAGAAATAACTGAGAGCAATTTGGACTGTTCATCAAGCGAGAGCAGCCAAACTGGCACAAGTCATTTGGGGTGGAGGGAGTGCCTTGTTATCTGACAAAGATGTCTGTCAATACAGAATTTTGGAGCTAAAGTGGACACTTAAGGACTTTACAGTATCACTGTGCTGTGGGCCTCATTGTGATCAATTTAGTAGTTTGTATTTTACTAGAATGGAAGGGCTCAATAGCTGTTAGATATGTGAGCAGCTTTAAGTGGTCATTCTTTCTTCCACCCACACAATTAAGATTTGTTAGTGGAAATATTTATTGGACAATACAAGATGGATTAGATTTTCTTTTAAGTGCAGCATATTGCTGAGGGTCTAATCTTATTTCTGCCTGAGACTTGGTGTACCTAGCATGGTCCTAATGGGTACTGTGTCTTCATAAAGACAAAGCCAAGCATACTGTGACACATGGCATCTCAGCTGGAAGGAGCTACTCTGTTCTCCACCACTGGGTCTAGGAAAGATGGCATCTGAACTCTGCTGAGATTTTTGGTTTTCTCTTTAGACAAGATGAAACATATTTATTCATAAATGTATTTTATTTTATTTTATTGTGGTACTGGGGATTGAACCCAGAGGCATTATACCTCTGAGCTATACCCCCAAACCTATTTTTTTATTCTTTATTTTTAGAAACAGGGTCTCACTAAGTTGCAGAGGGCCTCGCTAAGTAGCTGAGGCTGACCGCGAACCCGGATCCTCTGGTCTCTGCCTCCCAAGTACTGGGATTACAAGTGTACGCCACCACACTCGGCCATAAATGTATTTTATGAATAGACGAGGGATATAAAGATATGAACACCAGATTGGGAAATCTGAGGTTGAAAACTGTCTAAACTGTAAGACACAAATTTTTGAATTTTTCCTGGACTGTTTTTCCTCTTGAAAAAAGGAGGCATAAATATTGTTCCTAACTGTAACAAGACATACTTTTATATTATGTAAGAGCAGGGAGTCTTGAACTGGACTGCTGGGGTTTGATCCTGCTTCTACTACTTACCAGATGTCTGGCCTCAGAACATCACCTTTGCAAGCCTCGGTTTCCTCATCAGTAAAATGGGAATAATAATGGTATTTACAACATTACACTGTTTTTATAAAGCTTAGTTGACATCATAATGGTAAATGACTTAGGACAATGTTAATTAGTACCTGGCACATAGTTATTAGTTAATTTTAATTTCTAACTAAGTTAGTTATACATTTCTAATTTACTTTTGTATTATCTAATTAGATCACTGAATTTCTCTTATATTTTCTTTTATCAAAACCATCTTACTTTAGATTCTGAAATTACTTGTATCTTCAGGTAATGGAGTTTTAGACTTCAAAAACAAGGCCAAGTGATTCAATATTGAGACCTCATTTATGTGACAGGAACTGATTTCTTCCAGTAACTGAGTCTCCCCCCTTTGATTGACTTTTCTTCTTTATTCTCCATTCCCAATAGATAAACATTTTTATTAACTTGATCAGCACAGTCTCTGGATCTTCTCATTCTGAACTCAGATTTCCTTGTGACTGATTCTGTACTGAAAGCACTGGAGCAATCCGACATGCATCTACTGTGACTTCCATTCTGTCCAACAGTCCTGATATCCAGACTGTGCTCCTTCCCCCTCGAATGATTTCCTGATGGCTGGTTATCTGGTTCTAATTGTCCCTTTCTGAACTAAATATACAAGTTTTGCTATCACACCAGTGTAAATGCTTTTGGGAGTTAAGAGTCTACAAGATTTGGTGATGAATTGAAAGTGCTGGGTGAAGGAGTCAAGGATAATACTCAGGATTCTGACATGTTCAATTGTGCCAACAGCACTTTTATCAACTTTTTAGCTGAGGTATGGGATATGGTATCGGGAGGAGAAGTGTCAAGGGACATTTCAGGGCTGGAAGATGACCAGTAGAGTTCCCATGTTTGCAGACCGAGTTGGAATGGAGGTGTCAAAGAGCCTGTTAGACTTATAAGCCTCAAAATGAGGAAGATACGCTGGGGATTGGGATTGGGGAGACAGCGGCCTGTGCATGACAAGTGAAGACAGGATGACTGAAGACTGCTTAGGGAGAGTCCAGAGGGAGACAAGGAGGGGCCCCTGAGGAACAGTTATTTCGTGACAGAGTGCGAAAGCAGAATTCACCAAGGAGCCTGCAGAATTTATAGGGGAAAAGAGAAAAGTCAGGAAGGTGTGGAACTATGAAATACTCGAAAGGGGATGTTTTAAAGAGAGACAATAGGATTCAAATGCTAAGAATTGAGCATATAAACTTATGGAGAGAAGATAAAATCCAGATGGAGGACAAAGAAAGGCAAGGCTCTATTGGGACACAAAAGAATTTAATGCTGAGCATAAGGAGGTTTTACTCTTAGACAAAGAGGAGAAATCTGGTAACCTGGTAATAGGACGGAAAAAGGGATAGAAATTGATGTAGATACGTTTACATGGTTGGCACTGGGACGTTGAAGGAAGTTCCTCTTCACAAGTTCTAGTTTTCTCTGCAAAGTAGAATACTAGGCAATTGCTGAAGGTGAAAAGGGGGTGGGGGTTAAAAGATTAAATGCTTCAGAAGAGAGGATGCTTAAAATAGTCATTGGTTTTCTCCACAAATTGATCCAGAGCATAATGCAATTCTAACAATTTTAATGTTTTGGATGAACTTAAATTGATTCTATGGTTGAGTGCAATACCAAAAACACAAAACTAGCTGAAACATGCCTGAGGAAGAATAATGAAGTGGAGGAAATATGTCCTACCAGATAATATAGCAAGACTTATCTATAATGCTATAATAATTTAGAAATATACTATAGCTGGGTGTGGTGGCCCACACCTGTAATTCTAGTATGTAGGAGGCTGAGACAGGTGGGTTAAAGTTTCAAGGCCAGCCTCAGCAAGTTAGCAAGGTCCTCTGCAACTTAGTGAGACCCTGTTTCAGAATAAAAAATAAAATAGGGCTGGAGGTGTAGATTGGAGGTAGAATGTCCCTGGATTCAATCCCCAGTACCACAGAAAATAAAAAAAATATATATATAAAATAATTAAGAAAGTATGGCACCGGCTCATAGGCTAAATAAATAGAACAAAGGTTCAGAAAACCCAGACATAAAAGGAAAATGATACATGACAAAAATGGTTCTGCCATCATTGGGAACAAGATAAACTATACCAAAAAGGTTTTCATTCATATGGAAAACTTAGATTTGATCTCCGTTTCATTCACACACAAAATCTAATTTCAGATAAATTAATTATATGAGCAAGCAAAAATTTTAAATGTAGAAAAACAAAATAATATTTTATTTTCTTAAAGAAGGAATGAAGTTTTTAAAGATAAAAATTGATGATTTTGAAAGAAATTAAGGATAAATTCAACTATATTAAATTTAAAACTAAGCCGGGCGTGGTGGCGCACGCTTGTAATCCCAGTACTTTGGGAGGCGGAGATCGGAGGATCCGGGTTCGCGGCCAGCCTCAGCTGTCTCTGTCTCTCTCTCCCTGTCTCTCTCTCTCTCTCTCTCTCTCTCTCTCTCTCTCCTTAGTGAGGCCCTCCGCAACTTCGTGAGACCCGGTTTCAAAATAAAGTATAAAAAATAGGGCTGGGGGCGTAGCGCGGAGGTAGAATGCCCCTGCGTTCAATCCCCGGTACCGCAAAAAAAAAAAAACCTATAATTATCAAAAATACTATTGAGAATGTGATAAAATAGTTGATAAACTAGAAGAAATTTGCAAGTTATACAATCAAAATAAAATTACCTCAGTATGGGGATATAGTTCAGAGGTAAAGTGCTTCCTTGGGTTCAATCCCCAGCACCACAAAAAAAGGGAGGGGAGGATTACCTTAATATAAAGCATTCCTATACATCAGTAAGAAAATATTAATCAATGGAATAATAAAATGGATAAAAGATATGAAGAGCTATTTCACTGAAAAGAAAACAAGAATGATCAAAAATAAGAAAATGCAACCAATTTCACTAGTCATCAGGAAAATACAAAGTAAGATCATAAATAAATAGCACTTTGATCCAGATTGGCAAAAATTAGTAAATATTTCAAAGCCAATAAGAATGTAGGATAACAGAACAAGATTGACTCTTACTACTGCTTATGCAAATATACAGTGGCACGAATGCTCTGGAAAGCAGTTTAATCTTATTTTATAAGTTTGACCACAAATTTACTATATAATCCAGTAATTCCACTCCTAAGAATACACACTACAGGAAAAATCTTTAATAACTGCACCATAGGAAATGTGTACCAAAATGTTTCAATATCATATTTTACCTAATAGCAAAAACCTTGAAAAATAAAACTTTTGCATTGAGAAAATGAATAAGCTAATATATACTTGTACAAAAAATTGCTAGCAAATACTGAAAATAATGATTACTGTTATATGCAATACATGCTTGAATCTCAAAAACCTAATAATGAATCAAAAAAGCAGGAATGCCATCAACTATGGTATAATTTGTTCGTAAATCTCAAAATTAAGTAAAAAATTAGCAATGCAAAGGCCTCAAAAGAGCCAAAACAAACCAGCTGAGGGCAAAGGGTAAGGATTGTAAAGGTGAGCTAAAGGTCAGCAATGAAGTCTGACTCAGCTGGTCTGTCTCAGACAAATTGTCAGAAATAGAGAAAATCCAGAATCCAGGTTGAAGGTTGAAGTCAAAGATGCACAGTTACGTTGCAGGCCAGGATAAAAGAAAAGAAGATAAGGTTTCATGACAGAACACGGAAGAATGTATACTTGGGGCAGAAGAACCTCTAGGTCAGCTGCAACTAAAGTGTACTACTGTTAGAAACAACATCAAATAGAAGTCAGAGGGACAGAACATGTTAGTGAAATTAACTTCTACTTTAGACAACAGAAGGGAAGTAGGAAGGACGTCAAATATTTTCTTCCTATTTTAACATACCTTCTCATGGCATCTGTAAATCACATGTATTTCCTAAGTTTCTCTCTCTCTTTTTTTTTTTTTTGTGGTGCTGGGGATTTAACCCAGGGGAATTCTACCTCTGAGCCGCACCCCCTGTCTTATTTTATTTTGAAATGAGGTCTCACTAAGTTGCTGAGGTTCTCAGTAAGTTTCTGAGGCTGTCTTCGAACCTGTTATCCTCCTGTCTCAGCCTCCCACGTACTGGGATTACAGGCGTGCACCACCTCACCCAGCTAATTTCTCATCTTTAATGAAGCTGCGCTAAGTACAAGCATGTTGTTTGTCATTAACCTGATCTCCAGCATTCTACTTTTCCATGATCAGCTATTTGTTAAAATGAATTCAGGATCCAAAGAAATAGGCTAACTCTTCTTAAGAAAGAAAAGACCATGTGCGATTTTTTTTTCTGTTTAGTTTTATTCTGAAGTAAAGAGTTATTACTGCTAGCAGTCGAATGTAAAATAATGAGCATTTTAATGGTGCTATCTTTTACCTATATATAGTTTTAGACATTGTTTAAAATTATTTGTCATTTAGATTTATTCTCCCCAATACCTTTATTAAGTGGCAAGTTGGATAGTAGTATTATCCAGAGGTTAAACATGATGAAATTTAGACTCTGAGAAAATAAACATCTTGGTCAAGTTAGTCTGATAAGAGAACCAGGAGTAAAATTCAGATGTTTTGATTCACGCTATGCTTGGATAATATCTCAATTGCCACTTTAGACTTCCCATTTGTATTTTTGCCTTTATCTTAATAGCTACACTGATTTTTATTACAACATCAAAAGAGAATATTACATACTTGGGAAAAGCACTGTTCAAAACCGAACGTTTAAAATTAGACATTGTGTTGTGGGAAAATAGAAAGGCAGCACTATAGAGATCTTTTGAGCTGTCTTCAGCATGCCTTTAATAACATAAGAAGTGATGTATTGATACGTGATAGCCCTATTGGTTCCTTCCTGATCAGAAAGTACTAGATAATTCTAGGTCATTATGAATACTAACTGAAATAATACTTTCTAAAAATCCTCAAAGTATCTCTCTCAAAAATTGAATATGTAATACCCTTTAATAAGTTTATTGTTTATTTTTTTGTATGTATGGTATTGGTCATTGAACCCAGGGGCATTCTATCTCTAAGCTACACATACAGCCCTCTTTTATTTATTTATTTATTTATTTATTTATTTATTTATTTTTATCTTGAAACACAGTCTCACTAAGTTGTAGAGGGCCTTTCCAAGTTTCTAAAGCTGGCTGCAAACCTGCGATCCTCCTGTCTCAGTCTCCCAATTACTGGGGTTACAGGCGTGCGCCACCACGCCTGGCTATTGTCTAATTTCTAAACATAAGTCAAGTGAAATTTGATATTTACTCTTCTGAAGATCACATTTTCTAATATTTGGTTTTGATTTTGGATGATACTAAATGTTTTACCACATTTGAGAAGACTGATCTGTACATGGCAGTGGAATACAGTAAAAATACATAAATAAATAATAAATAAATAAAACACTGGGTTTTAGTCAGTGAAGGCAAATTTCCTGGTTCTGTCATATTCTCTCTTAATCTGCATGACTTTCATATTAGTTATCTACAAGTTAGAGTAGTTTATCTAGATGCCTCTGTGTTGGATACTGCAGATTCAACTTAGCCTTCATCACCCCTATGTGCCCTTCCATATTGCAGATGATGGAAAGATGAAATCCACATTTCTTAGTTTTGTTACAGGTAGGGTTCCGCATATAAATTAGGCTCCAACCAATAAAAAAATACTCTGGGGCAGAAGTGACATGGGGACCATTTTCCTCTTTTTGACTGTGCCTACAAGCTTGCACGGTCACAAAGACATGAGGATTTTAGCAACAGCATTCTGTGGTCCACTCTCCAGCTACCTGGTGTCAAAAGGCAGTTGCGCACAGGCAGTGGAGGGCAGACCCTCCACAGTCCAGCGCTCATCCACCTGCTTTGTGATGACTCAGGGACCACGTCAGTGGTAGAAGTCCCAATCCCTGGGTCATAACATGGCACTGTGTTTTGCACTCTACAATTTTGGCAGCAGCCTTTGAGTTAGTCCTGTAATGTTCTGGCAGTAATTCCTGGAACTCCATTTGGAACCCACTCATCCATCTATTCAATAATGTTTGCATCTAATTCTCCATGTTGAATCCATTTCTACAAAAAATATTGACAGTGGATTTTTGTGTTTTGTATTGAGCCCTGATACAAAATCTAAGCTTACTTTGTGCTCTAATGTTCTTGTTTGTTTTGTTTGAGACAGGGTCTCACTAGGTTGTCCAGCCTGCCCTGGAGCTTACTCTCCTCCTGCCTCAACCTCCCCAGTAGCTGGGATTACAGGCACATGTCAACATGTCCCACTAATGTTCTTTAAATCACAAGTGTACTTTTCTTATGTGGCTTCTGACACATAATCTCTAATTTATGGCAATTTCTTAAATAATTTGAGCTTCTTTCTCTGTGGGGTCTATTTGCAGTGTAACTTTAATACTATCCAATTAGGATCCTTGTTGGTTTTGAGCACATGGGAGTCAAGTGTATAAACATAGTTGTTAATGAGTCAACAGCCTGTAATTTAAGAAGGGAGGATAGTTATTGGGTGTTATTAAAAATAAAGAGCATATACACATGCTTGAAAAGCATTTTGTGTAATAATACAATGAGTTAGACTGCCTGACATAAGTTTGATATTATGTAATTAACTGTATTTTCTAAAAGAATTTTTTGGTTACAATAATGACAAAATATTATATACATAAAATCACAAATTATGTAATATAAAGTTAGAAATTACATATATATACAAAGAGCAAGGCATATATTGTAAAGAATATGTTACAGAAGGATCTATATAATGCAAGTGATAAATTTATTCATTTTAGAAACTGATATTTGGGATCTAATTGTTTAAGAAATTAAAACCCAAATAAACAAACAAACAAAAAAAAACCGAGTAAGCCCCCAACCTTTTCAGGCTCAATATTGGGAATAATTCTTGCTATTGAATTATATAGAGTTAAGGCAAGAATGGCTAGAGATGAAAAGGTAGCACAGTGCCCAGCCTGAACGTTAGTCGTATCTGAAAATGAGGGCGTCAAGGACCATGAGCAGAGGGACAGATCAGACCCAGGAACACAACTTGGATGTGGCCTGGGCAAGCACATGTTTCAGGGAAGCAGCTGGCCAGCAGCTGCTGGACATTCCCAACCAGGGAGATTCAAGCTGGTATATAGCAAGCTGTAAAGTCCAAATTGTAGGAGCATGGGTAGGTCCCAGGTGGTCTGTGGGAAAGTAAATGGTCAAATAATATGTCATAAAAAATTTCCAGCCAATATTCTGGAAAAAACAAGAGAACATATGTGAAGTATCAGGAGGGAGAGTTGCCTTCATAATGTAGGCAGGCAGATTACCTGCCCCAGGTTATGGGTTTTCTATTATACCACTGAAGGAAGAACTTATCTGACAGTGGACAGTCCCCGATGGCCAGGAAATTGAATGTACTGGACTGAGAGACAGACTCTACGTTGAGAGGAGGAGGCTGGCACACCCAGTGGGTGGCAAGTTAGGTGTTTGGTGAGATGTTATGTGGAGCAGTCAGACTCTTGGAAGAGCACTGTGTTGAGAGCAGGACTTGGGCACAGACAACTAAGGGGACAAGGCTCAGTGAAGAAAGAGAAATTGGTCTTTTGCTGGAAAACCACTTGCAAAAAAAGGAAAAGCGCCCAGAAAAGCATGATGTAAACACCAGGTCGATTAGATGGGGGTCTTGCTCTCTGCTTTCTTGCCATTTCATCATTTTTGCTGTGAACAATAGCTCACAGGTGCATGTTTCTAAAGCAGGGCAAATGGCACCAGCCATTATGACTCGATAGAATCGTCTCCATTCCAGTCACATCATACTGTCAGCTGTGTTTCTTAGCAGCACGCTGAAGTAAAAATTAAAAACCCTCCATTTGTGTGGCCTGACCATTTTTCCCTCTTAGTATGAAAATAAATATTGGATATGAAAATTTGGGTCCTTTTATCTTTATTTTATTAATTCCATGCAAATTTCTTTCAAATCCATGTGGTACCTGGAGTCAAAACATAAAAACAAACAAACAAACAAACAAAAACTAGCCAACATTTTTAAAACACTCTTCTTTTGCCCTGCATTTGACGTACAATATGTTATGCAAGAGTTTTAAAGAACCTTGTAAATACTTATCAAGCAGAGCAGTGAAAGCTTTAGACTCCCTCAATCAGGAATTTAGAGTTCAAGGTTCAGATTTCTCTTTCTGTCTGTCTTTCTTTCCTTTTTTTTTTTTTTTTTTGTGGTACTGGGAATGGAACCCATGGGCATTCTGCCTCTTAGCTACACCTCCAGCCCTATTTTTATTTTGAAACAGGGTCTCACTAAATTTCAGAGGACCTCGGTAAGTTGATGAGGCTGGCCCCCAAACCTGCGATCCTCCTGTCTCAGTCTCCCAGGTGCTAGGATTACAGGCGTGTGCCACCACACCCAGCTCAGACCTATTTCTAAATAACTGGGACCTTGAGCAAATTCTTCTCCAGTCACCAGCTTTCACAATTATGACTGAAAATAGTAAAAAGCTATTTTTATATTTAAAGCTATTTATATATTTATAAATATGTTTACAGATATTTTTTGGACAGGATTAAAGGGGTTTACATGTGCAATTCAGTTAGTTTAACAAATATGTATTTGCAAAATGATGTCCCAAACAGCATGTGAGTTCCTGGGAGAAGACAAAGTCAATAAGCTGTCGGATTTTCCATTGAGGTCTTGAGTTGAAAGGGGGAGAGAGAAAGATGTATCAACGACATTAAGAAAATGGCAAGAGCCGGCTGTGGTGGCGCATGCTTGTAATCCCAGTACTTCGGGAGGCGGAGACCGGAGGATCCGGGTTCGCAGCCAACCTCAGCTCTCTCTCTCTCTCTCCCTCCCTGTCTCTCTCTCTCTTTCTCTACCTAGTGAGGCCCTCCACAACTTCGTGAGACCCAGTTTCAAAATAAAGTATAAAAAAATAGGGCCGGGGGTGTAGCGCGGAGGTAGAATGCCCCTGGGTTCAATCCCCAGTACTGCAAAAAAAAAAAAAAGAAAAAAAAAAAGAAAATGGCAAGAACTGCAAGAGCAGAGACTAGCCCAGCAGGAAGGTGATTAAAATGATATTCATATTCAGCCGCAGGTTCAATTGCTAACCTTCTTTTTTTGTTTAAATTATTTTAACATTTTTCAACAAAGAAGAGAAATGTCTATAAACTACTATTAACTGCCACTGATAAATGACTTAGACCAGTGGATGATAGGTTATTCATTGATATACTATAAATGGGTTATTCATTCATCTACCTCCTTTGGTACTAGAGGCATCCTGTTATGGTGGGCCAGAGCCCCAAGGCCTGTGTTGGACGAACTCTCAGCATTCTAACTTAACCATAGGCCCTCGGAATGTTCTAGATCCTCTCTCTACCTGGCCCTTCCACTTACCAGCTATGTGATCTTAAGCAAGTTACTTAAACTCTTTGTTCTACTTTTCCCATCTATAAAACGAAAATAACAATAGGTTCTATGTCATGATTATTATGAAGATACATGAGCTAATCTATACAAAGTTTTTAGAAAAGACCTGGAAAACCCGTTTGAAGTCAATAAATGCTGTGTATCATTTCTTTGCAAAATAGGGAGAATAACAAAATTTCTTTCTTTTTTTTTTTTTTGCAGTACTGGGGATTGAACCCAGGGGCATTCTACCTCTGAGCTGTACCCCCAGCCCTGGTTTTTATTCTTTATTTTGAAACAGGGTCTCACTAAGTTGCAGAGGACCTCAATAAGTAGCTGAGGCTGGCCTTGAACCTGTGGTCCTCCGGTCTCAGCCTCCCAAATACTGGGATTACAAGCATGCACCAACATGCTCAGCCAAAATTTATTTCTTGATTGTGCTGTCAGGATTACATTTTTTTTATTGGCACTTGGGATTGAACCCAGGGGCATTCTACTTCTGAGTTACACCCCCAGTCCTATTTTTTTTATTCTTTTTTTTTTGAAACAGGGTCTTGCTAAGTTGTGGAGGGTCTCACCAGCTGAGGCTGGTGGCGAGCCTGGATCCTCCAGTCTCAGCCTCCCAAGTACTGGGATTACAAGCATGCGCCACCACACCTGGCCAGGATTACATTTTAAAATAACAAATATAATAGGTTCCCAACAGTTGCCAACTATTATGATGATACTGATTAAAGAATTCCCTATACATGTTTAGCATTTCACAATACAACAGATACAATTATATAAATCAAAAACTATAATATGCAAACATTTCTATGTGGGTATATATGTGTACATATATACTTACCGATGCTCAAATTACACAGAGATACACAGGTCAGATTGTCCTATCCACAACATCATGTATACTTTTTAGTTGACTCATCAGAATACTGAGGACAATTTTTTTTCCTTCTGTAAGTGAGGATTAAACCTAGGGGCACTCTACCACTGAACAACATTCCCCACCCTTTTCATTTTTTGTTTTGAGACACAGTCTCACTAAGTTTCTCAGGCTGGCCTTGAATTTGGGATTCTCCTTTCTTAGCCTCCTGAGGAGCTGGAATTACAGGACTGTGCCACCTTGCCTGGCAGAATTCTTGGACTTGTTATGGAAGATCTTTGAATGTCCTAGTATGTCTTTGCTGGAACACACACACACACGCACGCACACACACACACACACACACACACACACACACACACACACTCCTAGTTGGTATGTGGACTAACATATGATCTGTTTAATGGATTCTTCATTCTTTTCTCCTATTTCATTTCATTGTTTTCCTATCTCCATAAGAGTAACACTGGGTCCCATATACTTAGAGATATTTAGTTCTCACCCATAATGGTGCATGGGAAGGGTTATAGGAAACTTTAAGCACAGGGCCTGATATTTATAAGCATACTTGTAGTAATGCAGGATCTTGAAAGTAGTTTGGAATCCTCTTGTAACACAATGTGCATCTGGTGATGTAGCATGTTTTAAAAGGTAACTGAAAAAAAATCCCATGTTTGACACTGCCTATTAAAGTCAAAAGAGGTTAAACTAGTGATTTTAGTGCATTTTCTTTTAAATTTTTCATTCAGTTGAGAAATGTGTGAAATGGCATGGTATTTCTATATATTCAATTGGTATATTTACCTATCCACAGAGGTTACTCAACAGTGTAGGGTTACATGAAGACACTACACTATTGAAGGAAAATGATTAAATTTTCCAAGAAAAATTTCTGCTTTTGAGAGTCTCCTTTCCTCCTCAAGGAGTAAGAGAAATTTAGGTGATTTGGCAATTTTCAGAACAGAGAAATGTAAAAGGAAGACAGAACTATGGGCCCCAGGAGCACAGCCTCTTCCTACAGTTGAAGGGTGTTGTGGTACCTAGACTGTGTCCTTTACTGGATGGGAGACTGAACATCACCTCCTGTCTGGAAGTCATCAGGTTCCTGGGTCTGCAGACGGCTGCCTTTGCTACCAGGTTACTGGCAACAGGGAAAGGAATCCCCAAGATAATGTTGACAAGAAGTCCCAGGGTGACGCCTGTGTTATTAGTTTGTTGAGCAAACAGTCTAAGAGGAAAATGAATTCATAAATGTTTAAAATTTGTTTTTCCTATGTTCAGAGGAACGTTAGGGGTTTATCAGAAAGCTTCTAGTTCAATTAGTGAATGAAACATAAATTATATACTAATGGATATGTTAAATATTCTATGTGGTTTGCCTGAGAATCATATCTTCACAGTTATAGTAATTAAGTAACTTTTGTGTACCAAAAACATTATTATTACATAGGACAATTTGGGATAGTAGAAAGCATTATGTGCTTCTGTTTACATTATGTTTGTTATTACTCCATTGACCAAAGTAAGTAACATAGCTGAAACTGGGGAAATTCTAGTGGATATAAGATGAAGAATGTATATATAAACACATATATATATATATACACATATATATACATACATACATACACATACACACACACATATATATATACACAATATATATATACACAATATATATATATATATATATATATATATATATATATATACACATACACACACACAATTTTTTGTGGTGCTGGGGATTGAACCCAGGGGCATTCTATCTCTGAAATATACCCCAGACCCATTTTCAAATTATTTTTATTCTGGAACAGTGTCTCGCTAGTAGTTGCAGAGGGCCTCACTAAGCTGCTGAGGCTGGCCACGAACCTGTGATCCTCCTGTCTCAGATTCCTAAGTACTGGAATTAGGAATGAATATTTTGATGAGAAATTATCTCATTTATAATACCTGCCTTTCATCTGACATATAAAATAAATCTTGGATGAGTTAAATGTATGAACCTAAAAAGCTAAGCTAAAATATCCTTTTATTTTAATTTTTAAAATTTCACATAATTTTAGACTACTAAAGTAGATGTTTGTAGCATTATTCACAATAGTAAAGATATGGAAACAACCTATGTGTCCACTGATGGAAAGTGGATAAAGAAATGTGATACACATGTACAATGGAATATTATTTGATCATAAAAAGGGAAATGCTGCCATTTGTGATGACATAGATGAACCTCAAGGGCATTGAGCTAAGTACAATAATTGGACAGAGAAATGCACATATGATATGATCTTACTTATATGTGGAATGTTGAGCTCATAGCAACAGAAACACAGTAGTGATTTCTAGGAGTTGTAGAGTAGGGAAAATGCATGTTGATCAAAGAGTACAAAA
>PVJS01003348.1:0-76428 GCA_004027185.1 Glis glis
AGAGCGGACATCCTCTAATGGCGGCCTAGCCTGTTGGTGACCTTACTATAAATGTTAATAATTGTGGGATTGGTGACAGGAATTGTAGGACTTATTCCAAAAACTCAACGTACACAGAATGACTCTAATACAGGCGATATGCAGGAAAACTGTTGTTCCCAGTATAGAAATAATTTATAGGAAAGGAGAGTTAAACCAGATAATGAATCCTGCCCGCCAATCTGTAAAATATTAGCTAGTGCTCAGAACAAGGAGGAACATAAACAATGACCTGGTGTACCAACAATTATGGCTTCTGGGAGGCCTGCCTACTGGACAGGTAGGAGGCTCTGGTTTCCCCTTCGAGGAAGACATGCAAGCCTGTGACTATCAGCCTGTGACTGACCCTCCTCTAAGTTACACACATGCTTACCTTCAAGGTGAATGGTGGCAAAAGGGTCCAAGCTAGAGACACAAACTTTATGATAAGGCTTGCTAGAAACCCTACATTTTGTGCTTCTTCCACTTCATCTAAGATTAACCAATTACAGGCATTGCTCACTTATAAATGGTGGATAGATAATACCAAAAACAGAGAAATAAAACAGTTCCTTAAAAAGAATATGAAAGGTCATCAGAAAGAAATAGAAAAACTTAAAGCTCAACTAAAGAAAGAATAAAGTGTAGAATATAAGCATAAATGGCATTAAAATAGAATATAGCTTAAGTATAAGTGTAAGGTCTAGTTAACCATTTTATTCATAACTTTTAACCTTTAGCATAAGTATAGTTATAGTCTACATAGGAAAGATATAAATAAAAATAGTTTAGTAGCAGACATAGTTAGCCACAGTGACATTTATTTTTAGACAGTTAGCTTAATATATGTAGCCATGTAATATAAAAATAAGTTAAGACTTATATAAAAAATATATAAAAGGCAGTAGTCAAAATCCTTTGGGTAAGGTCATATCTGTCACCTGATAATCACAGCATGATATTTCTGAGAACAATGCAAATCATTAAAAGAGCTAAGTTGACATTGTGGGAAGAAACACAAGTTTGCATGGAACCTGAGTAATTGGTGGGGAACATGTTGTGAGCATCTGGACAATGGGTTGTTAATAACTGTGGGTAAATGACTGCACTGTAAAGAATCCTATGATGTACTAAGTAAAAAATATTTTTCATGATGTACTAAGCAGAAAATTGTTAGTGTTAAGACTTCCTGATGTAAAAAAGGTATAAAATTAAATCTGATGCTCGCTGGGCAGAGACAGTGCCTGCAGCTTCACTGAACTGCTAATCCTCCTGTCTCTCATTCCCTCGCCGACCCTACACCTCCTTCAGGGATTCCTCTGGACCGGCCGAGGCTGGACCCTGGCAGTGTAATGTCAAAATTCATGTTTTAACATGTGTCAGACTTGTATTCCTTTTTACATTTGAGTAAAGGTTTGTTGTATGTGTACATATTTTGTTTATCTTCTGTCTGTTGATGGACATTTGCACTGTTTCCATCTTTTGGCAATTGTCAATAATACTGCATTGAATATTGATATATAGATTTCTTTTTGAGTCCCAGCTTTCAATTCTTACTTCATTGTTTACTTTTGAACTTGCACTTTATTTACCAACAGTACTTATCTGTTTTGTTTTTCCCCTCTGAAACATCCCAGTTTCTTTTTCCTTCTTATTGTAGTGGCCTTTCATCTTACTCCTCCCTTCTTGTAACAATAAATATATTTTCTCTATGTAAACAGAGTAGTTTGACCTGACGCCTTTGTAAGGCTCTTGCCTTTTATTTGGATCCAAATTTCCACCCCAAGAGTTGGTTAAGATACAGTCACTCCTTGGTATCAAAGAGGATTTGTTACAGGGCCCCCAAATCCACAGATGCTCAAGTTTCTTATATAAAATGATGAGGTACTTGCATATTACTCAGGCACATCCTCTGTAATCTTTAAATAATCTCTAGACTACTTATAATACTTAATACATTAGAAATGCTATGTAAATAGTTGTCACACTGTGTTGTTTAGGGAATGACAAGAAAAAAAAAATATCTGTACATGTTTATTGAAAACTCAATCTACAGCTAGCTGAATTCAAGGATGTGGAACCCACAGACCGAGAGAGCAGATTGTATTCTCACAAATGAGTGTAGTTTCCCTCCTATGATGAATACCCATACCAACTACTAAATCAAAGCATTTTGTTTTCATCTCTTTTCAGGAGTGCAAAGCTTGCCCACTGAGAAGCCCTGGGTAAAAACAAATGGGAACGTCACTTCAGCACATTTACTCTGCAATTTATTCATCTGTGAAGATTGAATAAACTAGAGAGACATTTCCTAACAACTCTGGTCATTTTCATATAAGAAGGTATGTTTTTAATAATATGAAGCATTATATAATTCTTTTTTATTCAGAATCAGTAACAGAAAAACTTCAACCTCCAGAATACATGACTATATTTTAGTTCAGGCTACAGTATACAAAATATTTCACACAATATGCTAAGTAAGGAAAGAAGCTCTTTGGGAAAATATTGAAAAAATGGTAAAGGCCAAGCTGCAAAGATCTATTTCTCTGGGTAGTAAAGAGTCCCCCCACCCCAAATGATCAGGCTTTTCATATTACATACTATGAATGCCTGAAAAATTTTTCCTGATGCTTTCATAAGTTTCAATGTTAGAAAAATAGTACTATAGCATTAAACTGAAATATCTATTGTTAAATGCTAATAATCTTTTTGTTATAAACCAAAAATATGTTTGGTTCATAGAAAAAATTATCTGAAAACATTAATCACTTAGTCAAAGAATCTGGGAATAGATCTTTCTTTAGTTAAAAACATGAAACAAATTCATTCTAAAATTGAGTTTACATAGACAAATAAAAATATATATAATTATAAAACTCTTCTAGATATAGGTTTTCTATAATTCATTTTAGAAAATGATGATTAAACACTGAATTGTGGGGAAATAAAGAGAGATTTTTATCAAGAACCTCTAAATTTTTTTCCAAGTGACTGAGATGACACTATATATAACTCCTTACAGTTCTCATATCATTTCCTAGAAAATGAACTGTTATAAATGCTTACAGATTCTAAGACATAAGAACTAAACAGATTATCTTAATATGTTAAAATAATATATAGTCCAGGTAAGCTTCACAATGCATTTTAGGGGAAACCCACAATTATAGGAAACCCTATTTGATCCTAATCATCTGATTATTTGGAGACCCAAAAAATACATGGTTCTTTTTTAAAATATTGATAAAATCTGAGATTATTAATCAATTGAAATTTTATTTTTACAAAAAATATTTCAATCATTTGGATCTTGTGCTTTCATCATTTAAAAATGTTTAACATTCTTTAAATCTAGAACATTAGTTACTTCTTTCTGTAGATAGGGTTCAGGTTCTTATAAAATACTCGTAGGAAAAAATATTTACTTTTCAAGCAAACTAAATATGACAACTAATCATTCAGGCTATTTGCCACCAGGTGCAAATATTGAAAAATAGCTCTTGTTTCTCTCTAGTGCGATTCAGCAATAAGGAAGCATCATCTACTTCCTTAAAGGTCAAGTGGGTTATTAATTAAAAACTAATTATACTACTTAAGAATTCTGCAGTGAGTTTATACTCAATATTTCTTGAATTACTAGGTTTACTAGGCATTGCTTTTCTTGGCTATCATTAATGTTATCTATATGTTCATTATAATATTTATAGAAAATGAAATGTGTATTGAAATAAGGAAATTGTGTCTTTTTAGTTTTTATTATAAGTTAGTTGAAATGAATTCCTTTTAATTTAATGAATTAAGTACCCTCACAATTAGGTAAGTTTCAATTGCTATTGAAATATTTTTATATGACATAATATCTTTGTATTATTTTGAACTTTAATGGCAACTTTCTGATTTATTTTTCAGATATTTTATACATCTTTGAATAAACTTCTTTTATCTTCTTCACATACATTAGTACATTATGTTTTTTTTAAAGAAATATATTTGGGAAGATCAGGAGTAAGATGACAATGGAGTAAGGACACTTAGGCAAGACTGTCTTTAACTCGACTTGGGGAGCTCCAAACTGAACAGCATACCACATCCCAAACTTTCTTCATGGGAGATGGGAACTAAAGACAGAGAAACTCAGTAATATCTAGAAGGCTGATTTTAAACACCCAAAATGAAAAAAGGAAAAAAGATTAATCAAATCCCCAAACAAGCTAAGATGCAAGAACAGTAACATATACTTCAGACCAGTGGGAAATTTGGAAATCCAGGAAAAATCTTATATCCAGCAATCAGAGACTTACTCCATGGACACTGAGGATACCAGCCACAGAACTGCACAGTCCCATGAGGACAGGACAGAGAAGGACAACCAAATCCATGATCCTGTTCTGCCATACCCCCATCCCACTGTGCACCTGGCACCAGAGGTGAGTATGTGAACCCCAGGGAGGTGAGTGCAGTTTCCTTACCAGGTAATTGAAAAGAGACCATAAAAAGGGGATGGGAATTCATGCAGACCATGGTTGCACACTGCACACAGAACTCTGAGGAAAACACCAGGCTTGGAAGCCGCAGACCAGCCCAGCCTTCTCTGTGGAGAGTGCAGAGTACACACACTTGCTTTGGGACAGACCCTGTGCCTGGGGCCTGGTTCTGGTGCTGACACAGACAAAGGGAGACTCCAGACAGGAGATCATAGCACTTGGACTGCAGACTGATGTCTTTATTACAGGTTTCCAAGCAAGAAGAATGCTTGGAACATGCTTGGGAACCTACTGTAATAAGTGGACCTCAAACAGACTCAAGAGGGCTGCAGAGACCAAGTGCAAGAGTTTTTATTGTTCTATTTTTCTCTCTTCACTTTTTGTTCTGTCTCTTTGTTTTTTTTTTTTTTTTTGCTGCTGCTGCTTTGTATTTCTGTGTTTGTAGGTTTTTTTCCCTTTTGTGTGTTTTTTTCTCTTTCCTCTCTCCTTCCTTCTCTTCTTTTTTTTTTTTTCTTTGGTAGCACAGGGGATTGAGCCTAGGTCCCTAGTGAATGCTGGGTGAGTGCTCCAAGCCTCACCCCCAAACCCAAATCTGGAAGAGCCTCCTTCCAGCAGCCAGCAGTTGGAAACCAGTCTCTCCATGCTTCTCTGCCCCAATCTGGCTCCTTAGCAAAGTAGGAAACAAAGTGGGCAGGTGAGCAGGCTTGAACCAGAGCTTTGAAGTAGCTTTCATATCTTTTCTAAGCAAGCCTCAAACCAAGGGAAAAAAAGAGAAGGAAACATCCAAAGCCACAAGGGGAATCAGCTCTTTTCCAACAAGGAAATTTTACTCATTCTTGATTAAGCAATTCTTTTTTTTTTTTTCCGGTACCGGTGATTGAATGCAGGGGCGTTCTACCTCCACGCTACACCCCCGGTCCTATTTTTTATACTTTATTTTGAAACCAGGTCTCACGAAGTTGCAGAGGGCCTCACTAAGTAGAGAGAGATAGAGACAGGGAGAGAGAGAGAGAGTGATGAGGCTGGCCATGAACCCATATCCTCCGGTCTCCGCCTCCCAAAATACTGGTATTATAAGCGTGTGCCACCACGCCCGGCCTTGATTAAGCAATTCTTAATGTTCCTATTTGTTTTTTTCCCTTCCCTTCCTCTTGAGTGAGTACATTCAAGAGATTGTTGTATTATATCCATTTTCTATCACTATCACTAAATATTCTACACTGGTTACTAGAATTTTCCTTTATTTTCATTCTTTATTCTTTACTATATATTACCTAACCACATGCAAACTATTACTCTACTTGATTCTATTTTCTACTTTATTCTTGCATCCATCACTCTATCCCCTTCCTCCTCACTCACCTTTCACCATTGGTTTAAATTTAACCTTGCATATTCCAGTTGACTCCTCTAAACCCCTACTGCTGGGCTGAACCATTTAGGTGAAGCAACAGGAAGAACTACCAGACACTAAGGACAAACCAATCACAGCTGATAGAGTTGCTCAGCATCCCACACATAGAAGTTTAAAAATGCAAAGGACACAACTACTCTGCCCACACCTCAGAGACTACCCCCTATTAAGAAGGCAACAGAGAGGTCTCAGGGTTTAATACCTGGAACCAATCAACTCCACCATTGCAGCAGGCAGAGTCCTGAAGTAACTGCAACCCAATACTAGCAATCTACAGGCAAAACAACAGAGGGGTGATACAGAGCACAGACCTTAAAGTCTGCATTATAGAGTGATAAGATCTCAACAGAAAGCTGTGAATATCCATATGGCAGAGGCTATTCACTTTAAAGGCATATCTTGAGGTAAATATTTATCCCCAGAATAAGATACTATGAAGGGACAGAGATTAGACATAGGAAATCTATAGAGTGAGAGAAAGCCATCAAAAGCAACAAAGATATAAACTTAAGAAACATGAAATAATGAGAAAGAAGAATAGCAAGGAAACACTGAGTCCCCACAATTCTGCAACAACAGAACCCACCAACTCAGAGTTGCAGAGAATGCCAGAAGGAGAATTCAGAAGTTTAATGGTAGAAATGGTACAGGAGTTCAGAAAAGAGTTCAGAGAGAGAGCCTGAATGAAAGAAATGAAAGATCAAATCAACAAAGAATCTGATATCCTGAGTAGGAATCAAAAAAGAAGCACTGAAAGAAAGTGAAGGATGCAATAAATGAAATGAAAAGATCCATACAAACCATTAATAATAGACTAGACCACATGGAAAACAGAATCTCACTCATAGAAGATGACTACTCCAAAAATGAATGTACAGTATATAATTTAGAAAAATCAATTTGACAGCATGCAAACCTAAGGTTAATAGGCATAGAGGATGGTCCAGAAGCCAAAATCAAATAAATCAAAAATCTCTTCAGAGAAATAATATCAGAGAATTTCCCAAACATAGAAAGCAAGGTCAATACACAGGTATAAGTAACAGGTAGAACCCCCATTAGACAAGATCAGAGAAAAGGTTCACCATGCACATAATAGTCAAATCGACTAAAGTAGAGGCCAAAGAGAAAATATTAAATGCAATGAGTGTAAAAGAATGAGTGGCATTCAGAGGCAAAACAATAAAAATCACTCCTGACTTCTTAAACCAAATCATGAAAGCCAGGATGGCCTGGAGTGACATATTCCAAACTCTGAAAGAAAACAATTTCCAGCCAATATTACTCTACTCAGCAAAAGATATCTATCAAGTTGATAGGGAAACAAAAATCTTGCATGACAAACAGAAGGTGAAAGAATTTATGTCTTCTAAACCAACACTAGAGAAAATATTCAAAGAGATAAATACAAAGAAGAGGTTAAAAATAAGTGCTAGAACCAGAGAAAGGATGATTTCCATCAAATGAACAACTAAGCAAAAAAGAACAAATACTATATCAAACAGAAGTTACAACTCAAATGTTAGGAATTAAAAATCATCTCCCAGTAATCACTGAATATCAATGGCCTCAACTCCACAATCAAAAGTCATAAAGTGGCAAAATGGATTAAAAATAATAATCCATCCAGATGCTGGCTACAAGAAGTACACCTTACAGTTAAAGATAGTCACAAACAAAAGGTGAAGGGATGGAGCAAGGTAATCCATGCTAATGGAACTCGAAAACAAGTGGGGGTAACAACTCTCATATCAGACAAAATCAACTTCAAGCCTAAACTTCTCAGAAGAGACAAAGCAAGCCACTTTTTACTGGTAAGAGGAACAATCCAACAAGAGGATATAAAGATAGTCAACATTTATGCTTCAAACATAGGTGTAACACTTTTATACAACATATTCTTTGTGACATTAAGTTTCACATAAATCCCAATACACTGATATTGGCAGACTTCAACACTCCTCTCACACTACTAGACCAATCTTCTAGACAAAAGATCAGTAAAGATGCCTCAGACCTAAAGAACATCATAAACCTACTAGACACATACAGGATATTCCACCCAACTCCAGCTGAATACGTATTCTTTTCAGCTGCAAATGGAACCTTCCACAAAATAGACCATATCCTGGGCCACAAAGCAAGAACTAGCAAATTAAAGAATGTGACATAACCTTCTGCATCTTTTCAGACCATAATGGAATGATATTAGGAATCAACTATAAGAAGACCCAGAGAAACTTCATAAATACATGGAGACTGAACATCACACTGCTGAATGAGGAATGGGTCATAGAAGAAATAAGGGGAGAAATAAAGAAATTTCTAGAAACAAATGAAAATAGAGACACAACATATCAAAATCTCTGAGACACTCTGAAGGCAGTATTAACAGGGAAATTCATCGCACTGAGTTCTCACATAAGAAGAACAGAAAATCACCAAATAAATAGCCTAATGACACACCTCAAAGCCCTTGAAAAGCAGGAACAATTTAATCCCAAAGCCAGTAGAAGAAAGGAAATCATTAAAATCAGAGTAGAAATCAATGAAGTAGAGAACAACAACCAAAAACACGAAAACTCAACAACACCAAAAACTAGTTTCTTGGAAAAATAAATAAAATGGATAAATCATAGCCAACCTAACCAAAAGAAAGAGAGAATCAATCCAAATAATCCAAATTAATAAAATAAGGGATGAAAAAGGTGATATTACCACAGCACAAAAATCCAGAGGATTATCAGAAACTACTTTGAAAAAAACTATACTTCAACAAAATGGAAAATCTAGAAAAATCTGAGAAATTTCTAAACACATACAACTTTCCTAAATTGAATCAAGAAGATATAGAAAACTTAAACTGACTAAAACCAATCAAAGAGATTGAAACATCAATAAAGAGCCTACCATCAAAGAAAAGCCCAGGTCCAACTGGTTTCCCAGCCAAATTTTATAAAACTTTTATATAAGATTAATACTTTATAGAAGATCAACCTTTATAGAAGATCAATTCCAATAACTTCTCACTCTATTCCATGAAATAGAAAGAGATGGGACTCTCCTAAATACATTCTATGAAGCCAACATCACATTAATACCAAAACTGAATAAAGACCATGCATTAAAGAAAACTACAGATCAATATCATTGCTGAACTTAGATGCAAAACTTCTAAAGAAAACACTAGCAATGCACATTCAAAACCACATCAAGAAAATTATACACCACGACCAACACGGATTCATCTCAGGAATGCAAGGCTAGTTCAACATACAATAACAACTCATGTGATTCACCACATAAACAGAACTAAGGACAAAAAATCACAAGATCATTTCAATAGATGCTGAAAAAGCATCTAACAAAATCCAACATCCATTCATGCTAAAAACACTGCAGAGAATTGGAATAGAAGGAACATACCCTAACATCATAAAGGCAACATACCCACTTCATATTGAATGGGGAAAAACTATGAGAGTTCCCTTTAAAATCAGGAACAAGACAAGGATGTCCACTATCACCACTCCTTTTAAATGTAGTACTTGAGACTCTAACCAGAGCAATAATGCAAGACAAGGAAATCAAAGGAGTTCAAATAAGAAAAGAAGAACTGAAACTATCTCTATTTGCAGATGACATGATACTGTACTTAGAAGACCCAATAAACTCAACCAAAAGGCTTTTAGAACTGGTCATAACATTCAGCAAAGTGTCTGGATAAAAAAAATCAATCTTAAAAAATCAGAAGCTTTTCTAAATGCCAACCATAAATTCACTGAAAAAGAAATCCAGAAAACATTTTCACTCATATAATTACTCCAAAAACAATAAAATATTTAGGAATAAATCTAACAAAGGAGGTAAAAGACCTCTAAAAGGAAATTTATGAAACATTGAAAAAGGAAATTGAAGAAGTTCTTAGAAGGTGGAAAGACCTCCCATGCTGTTGAATAGGCAGAATAAATATCATCAAAATGGCCATTCTTCCAAAAGTGATCTACAGATTCAGTGGAATACCCAATAAATTACCAAGGTCATTCCTCATAGACATAGTAAAATCAGTCCTTAAATTTATTTGGAATAGCAAAAAATAAAAAAAACAGAATAGCCAAAATATTTCTCAGCAATAAGTACCATATAGGAGATATCACAATACCTGACTTCTAACTATACTATACAGCTGTAGTAATAAAGAAAACACGGTATTGGCACAAAAGTAGACACAGAGACCAGTGGAGCACAATAGAAGGCTCAGAAACAAATCCACACACTAAAATAGAAGACTCAGAAACAAATCCACACACTAAGAGTCAATTTATTTTTGACAAAGGAGCCAAAAGTATACACTGTAGAAAAGATAGCCTCTTCAACAAATGGTTTTGGCAAAACTGGTTATACATAGTTAGAAAAATGGAAATAATCCCCACTTTCTCACCCTGCACAAGAGTCAATTCAAGATGGATCAAAAACTTGGAAATTAGACCAGAGACCTTGCAGTTACTTGAAGAGGGCATAGGACCAACACTGCAACATACAGGCACAGGTAAAAACTTCCTCAACAAGACCTCAAAGGCACAAGAAATTAAAATGAGGATTAATACATGGGATTGCGTTAAACTGAAGCACTTCTGTGCAGCAAAGGAAACTATTAATAACCTCAAGAGAGAGTGAATAGAATGGGAGAAGATCTTGCTAGCCAGTCCTCTGATAGAGGACTACTATTTAGAATATACATAGAACTCAAGAAAATCACCAGCAAAAAAACCCACAAAAAACAAATAACCCAATCAAGAAATGGGCAATTGAACTAAATAGACACTTCACAAAAGAGGAAATACAAATGGCCAATAAATGTATGAAAAAATGTTCAACATCATTAGCAATCAGAAAGATACAAATCAAAACTACCCTGAGATTTCATCTAACCCCAATTAGAATGGTAATCATTAAAAATACAAACAGTAACAAATGCTGGCGAGGATGTGGAGAAGTAGGGACTCTGATATACTTTTAGTGGGATTTCAAATTAGTGCAACCACTCTGGATAACAGTGTAGAGGATCCTTAGAAGAATGGGAATGAACCTACCACATGGCCCAGGTATACCACTCCTGGGTGTCTACCCAAAAGAATGGAAAACAAACTACAAGAATAATGCATGCATATCTATGTTTATAGCTGCACAACTCACAATTGCCAGACTATGGAGCCAGTGGAGATATCCATTGACAGATGAATGGATTACAAAAGTATGGGTTATATACACAATGGAATTTTACTCAGCCAGAAAGAAGAATAAAATTATGTCATTTGCAGGGAAGTGGATAGAACTGAAGAACATTATGCTAAGTGAGATTAGTCAGTCACAAAAAGTGAAAAGTCAAATGTTCTCTGTCTTATGCAGAAGCTAGGGTGAAACTGGGACACAGGAGGGACTCCAGACAAAGGAGGAGAAACCTTCATTGAATGAAGAAGGGGACCTAATGAGGGAGATGGGAAGGGGGAAGAGGGAAACACTTCAAAAGTCATGATGTACATACACAAACTTATCACAGTCAATCACTGTGCTGAGCACAGGAAAGAGGGTAGGGGAAGGAATAGTATGGGAACTGCGGAAGGGTTCAATGAGTACTGTGTGCATGTGTGCCTATATCACTCTGATCTTCAACAAGATGTATGATTACAATGCACCAATGAAAAATTAAAAAAATAAAAAATAGTAAACACACACACACACACACACACACACACACACACACACACACAGAAATATATTTACCTTGTGGCGGGAAAGAAAAAAAATCCTCATCTGTCAGTTTCCACTTGAAACCATAATGTTCATGTGTTACATAAATTCTAGTGCCAATTAGGCTGTGCATGAAGTGGATCCAGGTAAGCCATCTCTGAATTCTTTTTCAAATTAGGATAGATTTTAAGATGCTCCCAATAGTGATATTATGAATTGTGGTTAGCACTTTTACTATGAAGAGACCACTTAGAATCCAAATTTGGTATGGATTTTATTTTAAGTTGAAGATATTTGGGGTTCAACAGATGCAGGAGGGAGCCTTGTTGAAGCTTCTCTTATGTGATTAAAAGCAGAAACTTCCTGGAAAAAAAGCTACTATCAATTCCTTTTGGGGGAAGCTCTTACTTCTAGGAAGGAGACTAAGAGTAAATCTACCATGGATGCACTTTTTAGGGGGAGCTTTATGGCAATGAGGAAGATAGAAAATTTATTTTCACCTGAATGAAAAGGATAATCATGAATTTTCTTATCTGCTACTTCTAAAACCTCATTTCTTCTTCCCATGGAGGCCTTTTCTCCCCATTGTCTTTCTCCTACTAAGCTAGTATTAGAAGCCTCTAGCTTTGATCATTTATCAAGCAGCTTTTGTAAACTCCTTTATGCAAATGAATACATACTTCTCCCTGTTAATTTATCTTCTATCGGTTTAATTTGCAGGCCCTCAGGAAGTTCAACTAAGAAAGCAGAGGTGATTTTTTCTACCCCAGCACTTATATTCTCTTGGACTATGATGGCAAATAGAAATTGAAAATATATAACTTCCTCATGAGATATAGTAACATCTCATTTTAATTCAGTTCCTATGGCTTACAAATCATTTTATAAATATTAATTCACTTGATCCCTATAATAACATTGTACAATAGACATTTTAAGAACCACTTTTACACATGGAAAGAATACAGAATATTTTTGTAATACTAGAATAGTGCTTAGGTTCCAGATATTACTTCTCAATCTTTCAAAGTTTCTTGTAATATTATTGCCTCAATTTCTTAATCTTGAAAAGGAGAATAAATACCACCCAATGATGGCTATCAATAAGTCTTATTAGAAAATATAATGAAGTTATTAAGAAATACATGAATTTATTATGTGCAAGGCACAATGCTAAGAAGTACTTTTTGTCTCTTATTATATTCTTGTAACCACTCTGCTAAGTAATTTATAATAGTAGCACACATATATATATTCTGCTTGCCAAGTTCTAGGCACAGTTCTAAATACTTCCATATGTTAAGTCACTTAATAGTCACTTTATTGCAAGTGAATCATACACCGTTGTCATCATTGACATTTTCTAGATGTGTAAGCTATGGCATGAAGAATTTAAGGAATTAATCCAAGGTCAATGGTAAAGGCAAATTTCAAACTTAGGAAGCCTATCTCCAGACACCATAGTCTTCATTGCTCTGTTTACTGCTCTTTAGTAAATAAACCTCCCAGCAGAGCACAGTAAATGAAGTTAGTGGTCAGTAAAATATGTTCTTCTCTCTGCCTTCCCCTCCCAGCCTCAAGTAAAGAAAGTGAAAGCTAAGTAGTTTACCAGAGGTCACACTGGGAAAAGGTGAAGCCAGACTCAAGTCAGTCTTATTTTCAGGTTCAGTGTTGTACTTTGCTTTATTTTCCAGACTCCCCTACATCACATCTGTCATATGCATTCTCACATGCTAACTGAAATAAACACTCAGGCTTTGACAGACAAGTGTCTTGATTATATACACTGTACTTTTTGTAAATATACTTTAAAATCCACATTTCCAAAACAAATTTCTTCTCATATCTTGTATGCCCTGGGAAAAAATCTCACAGAAATATGAAAACTTCTAATCTTTGAAATTCTCAAGGCTAAAAATGTTAATTCTCTTTAATTGTAACAGACTGCTTTTGCAGTTTGGAAGATATTAAGGCTAAGATATTGAAGAAGCCTTCCTTAAATGACATAACTTTACAAAACAATGATTTTGGTGATAGTATTTTTCTTAAGTCTTAAACTACTTTCATATAGAGGCTGCACTGGAAACTTATTCTCTAGTTTCATTCATTTCCCATAGGAAATAAATGAGTGTTCTAATATTAGAGAAGAGCTACTTTGTAGGAGAACAGCTGGATTTTTAAATCTTACCCTATCATTTGTATTTACCCTATCATTTGTATTTCGGTTAGCTTCATTAATATTTGTCTCTCCCAAATCCCAGAAGGAGCTTTATGAAAATAAGAATTGTATCTTACTTGTTTTTGCATTTCTAGTGCTTACCCAATGTGTATGTCCTTACCTCCCTGGCTTTCATTTCAATCATAAGCTTCCCTGCTCACCTTTGTTCTGAAATTTATGCCCTCTCAGCACTTCAAGGACTCCCCTTCAACAAACACACCCTCTCTCATGTGTCTCTCAGCTGGTTCCACCCTAATGCTTCAAACACACTGTGCTCCTCTGTTCATGTTAAAAAGCGACAGACCAGATGAACTCCCTAAGCTCCAACTCATTAGCAAGCACACTATATCTTTTCTTTCAATACCAAGACTATTGCAAAAATAATCTGCTCTTCTGATCTCTACTTCTAACAAATTTACTGTCCAACATATTACAGTTTGACTTCATCCATAAGTCCAATAAAACTGCTCCAATTATGGTCATGTGGTTATTTGTAGCCACATTCTTCCTGTATTAGATGGGTAAATACTTTTCAATCCTTATTATTGGCGATTGAACTAGTCAATACATAACTTTCTCTTTCATGCCAGAGTTAGGAAACAGTTGCAAGATAGAATATGTGTCAGTGAAAATGGAGATTAAAATGTCAGCATTAAGCCGGGCGTGGTGGCGCACGCTTGTAATCCCAGTACTTTGGGAGGTGGAGACCGGAGGATTGGGGTTCATGGCCAGCCTCAGCTCTCTCTCGCTCTCTCTCCCGCCCTGTCTCTCTCTCTCTCTCTCTCTACCTAGTGAGGCCCTCCGCAACTTCATGAGACCTGGTTTCAAAATAAAGTATAAAAAAAATTAGGGCCGGGGGTGTAGCGTAGAGATAGAACGCCCCTGGGTTCAATCCCCGGTACCGCAAAAAAAAAAAAAAAGATGTCAGCATTATCACATATAATAAATACCTGAGTTGAAGGAAGTGGGTTTGATGTGTGGCCAAGTAGACTTTCTAACAGTTCCATGAATCAAACAAATCATCCATGCCCTAGGTAGACCCTTTCTTTATCGCAGGCAATGGATAAGAAGGCTTCATATCTTCAGGCTCTTTCTTCCAATTCACAATTCTCATCTGTTACTCTCTTGGGGGAAAGGGCAGCCTGGCAAGTTACTTCAAGAGTAGTTTCTGTACATGGTATCATGAGGCCAGGAATGATGAAGGCACCTTTGTAGCACATTTCCTATGTGACCACTTTGTATATAGGACACAAATATCAAGGAGTTATCATTGAACTTTTCTTTTTCCTTAGTCTTGGTGATGGTCATTTTATTCTAGTTTCTATCTCAATCTTTTGTTTTTTTTTGTCAATTACTTCAAAAGCTTTAACAGGATTTTATATTTAATTTTGGGAATGAGTTGTTCTTTAAGGTTCCATTCTTCATGTCCTCTTTATATACTATATGGTATTCTTGGATTTTATCTATATCTGTCAGTTTACTTTCCACTTTTGTGGTGTTAATTCTAGAGTATGCATCTCTGGCACAAAATCCACAAATTAAACCATCTATTAACTTGTCCTCATGGGTGTCTAATATGTCAATTCAAATTCAGTGTCCATACTTGAACTTTTAATTTTCCCTTGCAATTACTTCCACAGTTAATAACACTAAATACATAATTGCCTATTTCAGACACTCAAGTATAGTTTCTTCCTACTACTTCTATCTTACCTTGCAGATGTAATATTTTCAGTTGTTTGAAATTTTTTCTTTCATGTTCCTCTCAGAATTCAGGTCTTCATTTTTACTTTGATTAGTACAACAGAACCCATATTTGTATTCAAGAAGTTATCATTTTATTGCTCTCTAATCAATTTTCCAGATGATTGACCAAGTAAATTTTTAAAAATATGAATCTCTTTTTACTGTGTTCATGCTCAGTGCATTAAGATTCAGATGATTTGGCTCAAAGAGTTTGGTCATTCAGTTGTTGTAAACAAGTTAATTGGTTGTATAATTTTATTGAAACTATAATTTGGTTAAAAGTAAAGTTTCTTTGACTTTTCTAAATGTTATAAGTGTAGCATTATGGGGCTGATTTTGAATTCTTTTTATCGCTTGAGCATTTTTGTTTCTCAAGAATGGTTCCTCAAGTCAATTATTTTCTTGCTATTATATATAATTGCAAATGTAAATATACTGTCAATATCACAAAATAGTAAACATTGTAGAGAACTTAAGTACTTAATAATAATGGCTTACTTGAAGAGGATTTTTGGTTATGAAACAAAATGCTTGCTATCATTTTGGAAAAAATATATATCATATATGTATAGAAAATATTAAAACCAAAATTGGGTAATAAAAGATAATTTGTTTTCCTTGGGTTGATAGGTAACCTTTTGGTCTTTTTTCTGGCTTTTAATTATTTTTATTTTCTTTAATGAATTTAAATTGCTTTTAATAAATATAAATAATTCAATATTTGAGGTATAAGAAGGACTCTAATTTTAGAAAAATTTTATCTTATCTGAATAAATTTTAGAAACTTATTTCTGATCTCTTTGGCAATGTTTTCATAATTCAAAAATATTCCAAATAGAAATTTCAAGTTTGTAGTTTATTTCTATGTTGTTTTTTCATATTGCAGTGACTACTGTTCATCCTGCCATAAATCATAGTGAGTTTCTTGTTATAAATGTCAGATAACTAATTGTTTTTACATTTATGTGTTAAAAGAGTTCAAACAAAGGATAATTGACAGATAATAGATTTATAAAACAAAGGGATTCCTGCTAAGATTAGAAGTAAGGCAAGGCTATACCTTTCCTCTTTCTCAATATCCTCTGGATATTTTAGCTAATGCAATAAGACACGAAAAGGAGATAAAATGTATATGGATTAGGAAGGAATACATAAAACAATTCTTTTTTGTAGATGACATGATTGTTGATGTATAAAATATATTCAAGACATAATGTGTATTTGGATGAGTAATTGAAGGGTGAACACAAGAATAAATGAAAGTTTGCTAAAACACTGAGAGACCAAGATTAGTTTTGGATACACATAGAAACATAGCTATGAGATTGATTTTGTGTGCAAAAGAACTTTCCAGATACCATTCATTTTATTTATCAATTTTTCTGTATGAAAATAAACCCTGCCTATATATCCTTTTCTCAGAGAAAAGCTACTCTCTGTTGGGAAACTGTTTATTCTTCACTTCTCAAAAGACATTTCAAAATGCAGTTGTTATCATTGGCTCTCTATTGGTATAGGTGGGTGGAAGATGAGTTTAAACTTCTCAGTAATATGCAGTACAAATTTTCCTTTCCAAAATCCAAACACCTCCATATGCTGCTCTTTGAATGATCAAAATAATCCTTCAACAAACAGAACATTAAAATAGAACATATGACATATATAATCCTACAAAAATTACATAGAAGTACAATATTTGTGTGCATATCTAATGACTGAAAGGTTTTCTTTTTGGGTTTTAATCTATGGTACAGTTGAACCTTGAACTATTTACTAAATTACATGTCCTTTCTTGTATTTCAAAATATTGATTTCACTGAGATTTAATCTCTCCTCAGGATGAATATCAGCAGCAGAAACAAATACCAATAGCTTGCAATCTCTCTCTCTAAATAAAGCTATAATTATCAAAAAGCATGCGCAATGTCACAGAAAGAATTTGAAATACTAAAATTGTCCATCAGAGAATAGCTTTGATTTATTAGGAAAAACAAAGAATGTCTTTCCCCATGCATTTTTTTCAGCACTGTTCTGAAATTTTGCTAAAACTTTACCTTCTTTCATGCAAATCAGAACTATAAATAATTTAAACCTCTATCTGGAAAATTAAATGGACATTCCACTGTTATTCCTATAATGGCTGATAGATGAGGTGACAGCTGCCACCAACAAGTCTTGGTAATGCTTTAGTGTAGTGTCTGTTCAGCAGCTGAATGCAAGACACAGCTTGATGCGCATAAAGACTGCCAAAAGTTTCATTGATTTGATATTGCTTTTGTCTTTGAAAGAAAGTTTTCCCCATGCTTGATCAGTAACAGAAGCACAGTTTTGCCATTATGCTAGATAGAATCAGACCTGTTCCCAATGAAATGGACATATTATCAAGCTCAGAGAGAGGTGCATCTGAGAGAGATGCATCTTCATCAAAGGAGAATTATAGTTTTTGATGAAGTGCATCTTCAAAGTCAAGTATGTTATAGTTGAAAGTGACAGAGAAAAAAAGCGCATGGCACATATATTAGGTGACAAAATTCCCTTGATAAAACTATTCAGTTTCTGAGTATTTAAGAATCTGGGATTGTATTGTGTTGAGATCAAACAGAGTGTTTTGCATATCTGACAATTCAATTTCTCTATTTTTCCTTCCTCCTCAGACAATATTGCAGTTTTCTTTCATAGAAAGACATGATATTGCCATGCATACATCATGTAAGCCAAATTTCCACCTTCTGATACATGTAATTGTGATAGCATTTTAACCTTTCTCCTGAGAAAGTTTTGTTCTTATAAAGAGAAACTAAAGTGTGTCCAAGCCTTTCACCATATATATTTTAGAAGAAATTCTTCACTGCGTATCACAAACATCCTTCCATTTGGATAAAAAACACTGAAGCTTTTGTCTGGGATAATTTCATTTTTATTTTCTTATAACATTACACTTATTTAAAAGAGAGAAAGTCATGAAAAAGAAATGTTGAGAGAACAAGATACTGAGGGGTTGAATCAATATGTGCAGTTGCATCCTGGAAATAATAGAGTATGACTGGGGAGAGGAGTGAGTTGAAAGAGGTTCCAGTGTTCATTTTAAAATGAAAACCCTTGGGCTTATGGTTGTGTTATTTGGTAAAATCTTACCCTATGAAAGTTTCTTTCTTTTATTCATTTAGTAATAAAACTCACCCAATAAACTTTAATGGTCCACATTTCTACTCTTCCTCACAGAAATTTCCTTACATGATTTTGCATTACCTGAAATTCTTGTAAATCTTTTCAAGGAGTCATAATTTATCCATAAGCTTTCAGCTCCAGGCTCTACTTTTACATTTTCACATGCCAAGTGGGCTATAGAAATTTTACCATGATCCAAAATGTATGTGCAAATGAACTGATTGCTTTCTCCCTCCTCCAAATCATCCCAAATCACACAAAAACACTGTCATTTCCATGGACATTTGCCTGTAACTTAGAGTAATATTTAGTGCATTCTTCCTTGATGTTTATCTCCAGATCTCAACAAATTATTGTAATTTCTGATGTTCATCTGTCACTTGTTTTTCCCCCTGCTACTCTTTTGGCTCAAGTCTCACATGCTTGCATTTTTCAGTAGTCTTCAAGATATCTCTATACTCCTGGTTTAAACACCTTGCATAAGCTTGCTAGATTAACCTTTATCTATTATGTCCACTGATGAGGTAATTCTCAGTTAAAATATTCAGTTGATTTTCCTTTGCACAGAATTTAAACTCTTCTTTGAGAGAGTATACTAGAAAATATATGAGCCATGGGGGAGAGTTTACTTGAAGGAATTGGTTGAAAAACTTCTGGAAAATGTGAAGTCCAAAATTGCTAAAAAAGATTTTTTAGAGATTTCTACATATTTGAACATTTTAAATATAATGATATTACAAATATGTGATTATCATAAATACTGATATTCATTTAGTAGACGTAGATGTTACCACTAAGTTTAGTGTTACTTATCAGATAATGACTTTGTGATATACATTCAAATTTTAAGGACTATTAAAGGACGTTTTTTGTTTTCTTGACATTTCTTTTTAAAAATATTTGTTCATGCAATACTATTTGGCCATATTTTCAATGACTTAGTTACTGCCATACCTCAAGAAGCAAATTTATTGCAGATGACTTTATAACTTGCCTACAGAGATTGGTCTATTCAGATATCACTCATTGGGTTAATTTATAAAGTTTGCAACAGTGACATAATTAAAGGTTTCTCATATTCCATTGGGCTTGGGCTTTTAAACTGCAAAAATAAGAGAATAGCCTCTACCTTGATATAATGAAGGCCTGGGGTAAACTATCATTCTTTGTGGCTATAAGACATGACAAATTAGTCACATATTTCACCACATAAATACTCCTGGTTGGAGATGTATCTGTCTGTCTTTTAGTGAGATCATGAGACTAAGGTCCAGTCTTGGAAGTTGATCAAGACTAACTAATTGAAGCACAAAGTCACAACAAGTTTCCATGGAGATTTATAAGAGGCCAGCTCCTTTTCTGGTAGTCCATTCTGTGAAGATGAGTTTTAGGTAAAAAAAAATTAAGTCTTTCAATATTTTAAAGCAGCATATGTTCTATTATATTTTCAAAACTTTTAAATCATTTTTAAAAACTAATTTTATAACTTTGATCCATATCTTTTACATTACATAAGCATACATACAAAATGGTTCATACATTTAAATATAAAAATATAACTATAAAATTTTAATAGGAAGAGAGAAGTTTTAAAATAGATTTGAAGTATTACAGGATTTTAAAATATTGTCTCAACATCTGTGACTGTAACATGAAAGATTAAAGTTTTCTGAAGATGAGGAAGAAAATAACATAGAGGAAGAGGAGGTGAAGGAAGAGAGGAGGAAGACAAAGGAGAAAATGACAGATGAAGTAAAAACAGAAGGAAGGCACCACAAGTAAGAAAAAAGTAAAATAAAAATCTAGGAAAATAAACTTGCAACTGGCTACAGTTTGATGTGTCCCCAAGCATTCATGTGCTGGCAGTGTGGTCCCATGTGTGGCAGTGCTGAGAAGTGGTGAGACCTTTAAGAGATGGGCCCAGCGGGACGTCCCTAGGCCATTAGGGAAGCTGCCCTCAGGAGAGATGATAGCAGTTCTTCCGTGACTCCTGCGCCCTCATGATAGAAAATTAGTACAAGAGCAACTTCACACATTTTTATGCTTCCTGTATTGAGATGTGATTGCTTCCTCCCACATAAAATCCTACATTTGCTACAGGGCCCTCACCAGAGCTGGCACTATGCTATTTGGACTTTCACCTTCCAATCTTTAAGCTATATAAACCTTTATAAAGCTTTCCTTTATAAAGCTAGCCTGCCTCAGGTATTCATTATAGTACCGAAAAGTATATTAATACACAATTTACATATAAAACAATTGATTGAACTCTGTAATATTCCCAAATAAATTCAAAAAAGGTAAAAATGGACAAAATATGTAGTTTCCAGGAAAAAAGCTTTTAAATATATGGAAAAATAGGCAATACCACAATAATAAAAGGCATATTAAAACTACCATTTTTTTAACTTTTTATGTTCGGGAAAACTACCATTTTTTATTTATTTTTTATTTTTATTTATTTTTTTGTGGTACCAGGGATTGAACCCAGGGGTGTTCTACCTCCGTGCTACACCCCCGGCCCTATTTTTTTATACTTTATTTTGAAACTGGGTCTCACGATCTTGCAGAGGGCCTCACTAGGTAGAGAGAGAGAGAGAGAGAGAGAGAGAGAGAGTTGAGGCTGGCCGTGAACCCAAATTCTCCGGTCTGCGCCTCCCAAATGCCCGGCTCCATTTTTTATTTTTTAGCAAGGCTAAAAAGAGACATTGTTAGTACAAACATAAATTTGTCTAACTCCTACGGAGGAACAGTTGATATATCAAGCAATAGCTATATAATAGCAAAGGTTGGAAACCACCCAAGTGTTCATCAACAGAGACAAGTTAAATGGATTATCACACAATCATTCAATTCTATAGAAGTTCTATTCAATAATATGGAAAGACCTCCAAGCGCATGTAATTTTCTGGAATTATATTAAAATAGATGTCTTATGAATTTATGTTACCATTTGTTTATACACACTTAAAAAACACCCAGGCGGCCAGATGTGTGATCCCGTGTGACCCAGGTGGCCAGCTGCACCCTCCCGAGTGACCCAGGCAGCCAGCAGCGCCCCACCTAGGCCAGACGCGCCATCCTGTGCGACCCGGGTGTCCCCCCCGCGTGCCCCACCTAGGCCAGCTGCATCATCCCAGGCAACCCAGGTGGCCCTCCGCACCCCGCCCCAGACTCCAACACCGCCACCCAAGTCCTGAGCAGTGCTCCAAGTCCTGTCTAGGACCCCCAAGCCCTCTGGTGCTGCTACCCAAGACCCAGAGTCTGCACCTCTCTCACCTGCGCAGTAGCCCCTGTACCACATTTCAGAGCCCAGATACCCTCTGGCACCACCACCTGAGACCCTCCACGCTGGCTCAGAGCCAGGGCACACACTGGTGCTGCCACCCGAGTTCCAGGAGCCTGTGCACCTCACGAGGACCCACATGCAATCCTCAGCTCCGTGCCTCAACGCCGGTGCAACCTCAGGCGCCGCCACCAGATACCTGAAGTTCGCACCCCCCTCAGGCCTGCGCGAGATACTCAGCACCGCACATCAGAGCCCAAGAAACCTCCAGCAATGCCCCCTGAGACTCGGAGCATGTGTGCACCACTTGGGGCCCGGGCGACCCTCAGCACCCGTGTCTCAGAGACTGGGCATCCTCCAGCACCGTCGACCGTGCCTTGGAGCCCACATCCAACACCGCACCTTGATGTGCACCTAACGTGCCAACACCCGAGCTCCAGAACTTGAGAGCCCCCCCCACACACACACTGTGCCCCAGTCAACCAGACAGGAGGGAACCACAGCCTGCAGCATACTGACCCCATTGGGTCTACAGGGACCATCAAGAGGCCTTATACATAGAAAGGAGGATGATGCAGAGGCAACAGAAACACAAAATTGAAAACACTGAAAATACAAAAATGAGGAACAGTGAAGAAACAGGAAACACTCACAATGCATCTAGTGAGATTACTGATACTGACCTACAGGAAATGCAAGACGGAGAATTCAGAATTTTGATCTTCAGAATGATGAAAGACCTCAAAGAAAGCATGGAGGAGATGAAGGAAGAAGTTGAGGCTCTAAGAAAAAATCAGAAAGAAACACTGAATGAAATGAAGGAGTCAATAAATGAATTAAAGACTGCAAAAGAAACCAACTCTAGTAGGCTTGACCACATGCAAAACAGGGTATCACTCCTGGAAGATAGTTCATTCAAAACTGAAAATACCATCAACGATATACAGAAGATATTACAACAACACACTCTGGCCATCCAAGAAATACAGGTCAATACAAGACGTTCTAATCTAAGGATAAAATGCATCGAAGAAGGATTAGAAACACAGACCAAGGGTATAAGAAACCTCTTAAAAGAAATAATTTCAGATAATTTTCTGAACATAGAAAAGGATTTGGACATTCACATACAGGAGACATATAGAACACCGTTAAGGTGTTCCAAAGAGGTACCTCATGTAATAATTAAAATGTCTAACATAGAGGCCAAAGAAAGAATCCTAAAAGCAGCAAGAGCAAAAGAAAGGGTGACATACAGGGGCAAAACTATAAAAATCACCCCATACTTATCAACCCAAGTCAGGAATGCCAGGAGGGATTGGTATGAAGTACTCTGGACCCTGGAAGAAAACAACTTCCAACCAAGACTGACATACATATCCAGCAAAGCTATCATTTAAAATTGATGGAGAAACAAAAATGTTCCATGATAAACAAACACTTAAAGAATTCATGAGGACCAAGCCAACATTGGAGAAAATCCTAAAAGAAATTAATCACAAAGAAGGGAAAACAAGCAATTTTCAGAACCACAGGAGAGGTGAATTACACCAGGTAGGCAACTAAACAAGGAGATTTGTCACTACAGCAAACAGAAAATAGAACTCAAAATGGCAGGAAACAAAAATCATATCTCAATAATAACATTGAATGTCAAAGAACTCAACTCCCCAATTAAAATGCATAGACTGGCAATGTGGATTAAAAAGAATAACCCAACTATATGCTGCTTACAAGAAACTCACCTTCTAGCCAAAGATACTCATATGCTAAAGTTAAAAGGATGGAAAAAGATATACCATGCAAACAGAGATCAAAAACAAGCAGGGGTAGCAACGCTTATATCTGACAAAACAGACTTTAAGCTAAAACACATCAGAAGAGACAAAGTGGGTCACTTCTTGCTAATAAAAGGAACAATCCAACAAGAAGATATAATAATAGTAAACATCTACGCCACAAATGTGTGTCTACCCACATTCATAAAACAAAGTCTTTGGGACATCAGGTCCCAAATAGACCCAAACACAATAATATTGGGAGACTTCAACACACCACTCACGCCACTAGATCAATCCTCCAGACAAAAGATGAATAAAGATTGTTCAGACCTGAAGAAAACCATAGACCAAATGGATGTAATAGACATGTACAGATTATTTCAACTAGCAACACCTGAATACACATTTTTCTCAGCTGCCCATGGAACATTCTCCAAAATAGACCACATACTGGGTCACAAAGCAAGCCCCAGCAAATTCAAAAGATATGATGTAATTCCCTGCATATTCTCAGATCACAATGGAATGAAACTGGAAATTAACACCAGAAAGACTAAAAGTAATCACATAAATACATGGAGACTGAATGATACACTTCTGAATGAGGAATGGATCAGAAAATAAATAAGGGGAGAAAAAAATTCCTGGAATTAAATGAAAATGGAGACACGACGTACCAAAATCTATGGGACACTTTGAAGGCAGTGTTAAGAGGAAAATTTATAGCACTGAGTGCTTACATAAGAAAAACAGAAGACATCCAAATAAATAGCCTAATGACAGAGCTCAAGGATCTTGAAAAACAGGAACAGTCTAATCCCAAAGCCAGTAGGAGGCAGGATATAACTAAAATCAGAGCAGAAATTGATGAAATAAAGAATAAAAAACAATACAAAGAATCAACAAATCAAGAAGCTGGTTCTTTGAGAATATTAACAAGATTGACAAACCACTAGCTAACCTAACCAAAAGAAAGAGAATCAACCCAAGTTACCAAAATCAGAAATGAAAAAAAGGTACATCACCACAGATAGTGGAGAAATCCAGAGGATCATAAGAAACTACTTTGAAAACTTATATTCCAATAAAATGGAAATCATGGAAGAAATTGAAAGATTTCTAGACACATACAACCTACTTCAATTGAACCAAGAGGATATAGAAAACCTGAATCAACCAATAGCAAGCACAGAGATAGAAACAGCAATAAAAAGTCTTCCATCAAAGAAAAGCCCAGGTCCAGATGGTTTTCCAGCCGAATTCTACAAAACCTTTACAGAAGAACTAAAACCAATACTTCACAAACTATTCCTGAAATTGAAAGAGATGGAATTCTTCCAATTCCTTTTATGAGGCCAACATGACATTAATACCAAAGCCAAATAAAGACACCTCAAGAAAAGAGAATTACAGACCAATATCATTAATGAACAGATGCAAAAATTATAAATAAAATACTAGCCATGCACATTCAAAACCATATTGAGAAAATCATATACCATGACCAAGTTGGTTTCATCCCAGGAAAGCAAGTCTGGTTCAACATACGCAAAATAATACACATTATTCACCATATAAATTGAACTAAAAACAAGAATCACATGATCATTTTAATAGATGCAGAAAAAGCATTTGACAAAATTCAACACCCATCCATGTTAAAAACTCTACAGAAAATCGGAATAGAAGGAACATACCTCAACATCATTAAATCAATATATAAGAAACCCAAAGCCAACATCATATTAAATGGGGGAAAATTGCTGGAATTCCCCTTAAAAAAAGGAACAAGGATGCCCACTATCACCACTCCATTTCAATATAGTCCTCGAAACTCTTGCCAGAGCAATAAGACAAGAGAAGGATAACAAAGGAATTCAAATAGGAAAAGAAGAATTAAAATTATCTTTATTTGCAGATGATATGATCCTATATCTAGAAGACCCAGAGAACTATACCAAAAATCTATTAGAGCTGATTAACAAATTCAACAAAGTAGCGGGATACAAGGTCAACTTAAAAAAGTCGGTAGCTTTCATATATGCCAACCATGAATCCACAGAGAAAGAAATCCAGAAAACATTTCCATTCACAATAACTTCAAAACCAATCAAACACCTAGGAATGAACTTAACGTAGGAGGTAAAAGACCTCTATAATGAAAACTATAGAACCCTGAAGAAAGAAATCAAAGAAGAACTTAGAAGATGGAAAGATCTCCCCTGCTCTTGGATAGGCAGAATAAATATTATCAAAACGGCCATTCTGCCAAAAATGATCTACAGAATCAATGCAATACCTATCAAAATACCAACATCATTTTACACAGATCTAGAAAAATCAGTCATTAATTTTATATGAAGAAAAAAAAGACCCCGAATAGCCAAAGCAATTCTCAGCAATAAGAACCATGCAGGAGGCATAACAATTCCTGACTTCAAATTGTACCAGAGCTATAGTAATAAAAACAGCTTGGTATTGGCACAAAAACAGACACATAGATCAGTGGAACAGATTAGAAGGTACAGAAACAAGTTTACAAACTTATAGTCAATTGATTTTTGACAAAGGTGCTAAACACATACATTGGAGGAAGGACAGTCTTTTCAACAAATGGTGCTGGGAAAACTGGTTATCTACCTGTAGAAAAATGGAACTAAATCCTTACCTTTCACCCTGCACAGGAGTCAACTCAAGATGGATTAAAGACCTGGAAGTTAGAACAGAGTCTGTGAAATTATTAGAAGTTCAACACTCCAACATATAGGCACAGGTAGAAACTTCCTCAATAGGACCTCCAAAGCACAGGAAATTAAAACAAGAATTAATAAGTGGGATAGCATTTAACTCTAAAGCTTCTGCTCATCAAAGGAAATCATCAAGAGCCTAAAGAGAAAGCCTATGGAATGGGAGAAGATCTTTGCAAGCTATCCCTCTGACAGAGGTCTAATATCTAGGATATACAAAGAACTTAGAAGGCTTTACATTAAGAAAACAAATAATCTGATCAAGAAGTGGGCAACTGAAATGAATAGACACTTCACGAAAGAAGTGATACAAATGGCCAATAGAAACATAAAAAAATGTTCAACATCATTAGTAATCAGGGAGATGCAAATCAAAACTACTCTAAGATTTCATCTAACCCCAATAAGAATGGCAATCATTAAGAAGTCATACAACAACAAATGTTGGCGAGGATGTGGGGAAATCGGGACTCTTCTACACTGTTGGTGGGATTGCAAGCTAGTTCAACCACTATGGAGATCAGTGTGGAGATGCCTCAGAAAACTGGGAATGGATCCACCATATGATCCAGCTATACCACTACTGGGTATCCTACCAAAAGGATTGAAACCAGAAAACTACAGTAATATATGCATACCCATGTTCATAGCAGCACAATTCACAGTGGCCAAATTATGGAACCAACCTAGGTGTCCATCAACAGATGGGTGGATTACAAAATTATGGGAAATACACACAATGGAATTCTACTCAGCAATAAAGAAGAACAAAATAACAGCATTTGCAAGAAAATGGAAGGATCTGGAGAACATTATGTTAAGCGAGATCAGTCAATCACAAAAAAAGAAGGGACATATGTTTTCATTAATATGTGCAACCAAGGGAGTAGTGGGGACACAGAAGGGACTGCGGTTGATAAGGGAGAACCCTCAGTGGTGAAAGGGAAGGTGTACAAGGGAAGGGGAAGGGCGAGAAAGAAGCGAATCAGTGGAATCACTATCATAAACAATATGTACATGTGAAAATATACCAACATTATTCTCGGTACTTCATCCGGGTGGGGGGAAGGCAGGGGGGGACACTAAGAGCTGTGTGCATGTATATTAACATGAAATAGATATTCATTGTGATGTGAGACTCCAATGCACCAATAAAAACACATTAAAAAAACACCTACCAGTATAGAACAATGCTTACACTAGAGAAGAATGAGAGGAAGCTAGAACTTGGCAAATGAGGAACAAAATGGGAAAAGATACTATTTATTTGAAAATTTCTTCAATTTCTAGTGTGTATATGTACACATCACTTGGTGCATTTCCCTCCATATCCCCCCTTGTCTCCCATCCTCCCTCCCCATACATGTTAGTGAGATTGGTAATGATACTTTCATGTATGGATCAACTTCATTTGAACTGTTCCCTTCTTATTGCCTCATTTTCCCCTCCCACCTTCCTCCACTAATTCCCTTCCACCATTATACTGGTCTTTCTTTTTTTTGGCTGAAGTCCTTTTTGTTTCCTATTTTCTTTCTAGCTTCCACAGAAGAGAGAAAACATTTGACTGTTGACGTTCTGAGAATGGCTCATCTCACTTAGCATAATAGTCTCTAGTTCCATCCATTTTCCTGCAAATGACATCGTTTTGTTCTTTATGCCACATTTCTTTATCCATTCATCTGTTGATGGACAATTAGGCTGGTTCCAAAATTTGGCTACTGTGAATTGTGCTGCTATAAAAATGATTAAGCAATATTATTAATTGAAAGTATTATGTAAAAATGTGAAAAATAAAAAATGAGATAATGCAAAACCAACAGTTTCCTTTATAATTTTTAAGACAGTATTCTCTCTGCATTATTTTACCATTTATCATTATTATTAAAAATTATTTATTATTTAGTTTTACCCACTTTAGTTACAATATATTTTTTTAACTTAACACGTTTAGAGCTTTATCCTGGAACACACACACACACACACACACACACACACACACATACCTGTCAGGTCACCAGGTTCTTACTAAGTGGTTTTAACAGACCTGTCCATTCCCTTGGTGAATTTACCAAACCAAGTATTCAGCTTCCATGCTAAGAAATTTCACCGCATCAGTACATCAGTAGTCAAAGTATCATTCAGCTGCCAGTTGTTTTCCCACATTTACCAAGCTCATGAAATTATCATGTAAAACTAGAATGATGATTTATTCATTTAAAACAAGATGTATTGCTACCCACCTGTAGAAATGTACAAATTAGTATGCTTCTTGCATTCACGTGGCCAGTTCCTGGTGAGTCTAGTCCCTAAATGCCCCTTACTTCTTTCCACTTCTCTCTACCTACCACCAGGACTGACCCAACAGGCCACCATCACCCCTCCATAGTCCTACGGCCATCAGACTTTGCAAAGTACATTCTGTAAAGGGATCTTTCTAAAGGAATTGTACCCTTTAATGCTTCTGTTAGACACATTTAGTATATTCACTTACAATAAGGATAATGTCTTAACTTAGTTTTACAAAGACCAGAATGATTTGATTTCTACCTGGCTTTCTGGCCTCATACTTCATAAAATCCCCTCAAACATGACACTCTACTTTTAAACACTGATTTTCTTGACAATGTTGTGTGCTCTCTCAACTTAAGACCTTTGCGCAGGTTGCTCCACCTTCCTAAATGAGTATCTTTCCATGGTCCTCCCCTTAACCTGAATAACTTTCTTCTGATATCAGCTTAGTGGAATACACTCCAAGAAGGTCTCCCTGATATGACTTTTAAATACATAAACATTTCCACATCCCTGACATGCATTCCTGATCAGATCCTTCCTCCTTGCCACAGCCCTCATCAACTTCACTGCAAGTGCTGGCTTAATTGTCTGTGTTCCTCACGAGAGTGTCAGCTCAGGGAAGATGAGGACAATGGTAGTCTTGCTTATTTGTTTTTTCTTATTAACCAGCACAATGTCCAACAGTATGGAAGGCTCTAAAATATTGCTGCATGAATAAAGAAACCCTCTTAATGTTGGTTTCTGATTTTATAATGAGACTGTAATCATCCCTTTTGGGACAGATAACTTGAAGTCAACATGAGACTCATGTCACTATTAGAATCTAGAGATTGGACAGTCTCTTAGTACATTTGGGTTGCTAGAACTAAATGCCATGATCTTGGAAATTTATAAACAAAAGAAATGTATTTATCACTGTTCTGGAGGCTGGCAGTTCCCTGATCCTGGCACTGGCTGATTCGGTTTCTGGTTAGGGCCCACGCACTGGTTCACAGATGGTGCCTTCTTGCTGTGCATTCACATAGTGTAATGGACAAGGCAGCTCTCTGGGGCCTCTTTCATAAGGCACTGGGCCCAGTCACGAGGGAATCCACTTTCAAGACATAATAATTTCTCATAACCCCCACCTCCTTACACTATCACATTGGTTACCAAGTTTCAAAATATGAATTTTAGGGGGACATAAACATTCATACTATTGCAGGCAGTAAACAGATCAAGGAGATAGTAATGTGCCTTTAACAATGTCCAGTTTATCTGACCACAGGGACACCCAACCACAGACCTTGAACATGTCAGACCTCTGGCTAAACTACTCTTTCCTCAGTGGTATTTAGAGAGGTCTAGGGAGGGTTACTTCTGTGATTTTTCTCTCTTTCTTACATGCCCTTTCTGTTTAAATGATTGATAAATTAACCTGCTTAGAATATTCTTTCTTTAAATATGCTAGCATTATGGCTTTATTCTTAGAGTTAATCTACTTTATACCACAGAGCCAAAAACAATATTATACTTTATACCTGAATTTCCTAATACATATACAAAAAATAAATAATTGTTAATTTAATTAAGAGACATTAATTGATGATAATAATAAAAAAGTTACTTTAGATCTGTACATCTAAAATTGTCTGAAATTCAAGATCATATAGAGAGTTTGTAGAAGTCTCTGTTCTTGGAGTTTTTAGGCAGTAAATAATGGAGACATCAAAGAATTTGTGGAAATTTACGGGCTTAAAAAACAGATTCTTAGTTTTTTTTTTTCTTTTACTTAATGAATATAATATACAGATAACAGATGTTGAGCATTTTCTCTTATAATCTCACTACAAGATTCTGGTTGATTAGATATGTTAGGAAATAGTTATTTCCTTAAGACAGATTCCTCTATATTTCAATGTTTGCAGTACAATTTATGTGTGCATACATATTTATTTATATTAATACACATTAATAAACATGATTATGACCCTCATGTATAATAAGTGAATTTTGTTGTTTCCCTGAAGGCGTCAATCGATCTTCATCTTTACTGGTGACACAGTCTTATCAGACATTTCACAGATTATTTAATTTAAATTCTACAAAACACATCAACTCATTGCATTGATTGGAGGACTATCAAAACTAGATGGTGCAAAACTTTGAAGCCGACTGAAACAGGTTTAATTAAACTTTATTTTATAGCTTTAAGCCACAAGCTTCATAACTTAGATTCTCTTTGCATAGATACACATATAAATGCGAAAGTTACTGAAATTATGACAAAAAAGTGCTACCTTTTTAAAGATACAAATGACTTGTCTTGAAGACTGAAGAGTTTTCTCTCAGTTACCAGCTATGTATACCAATGTTCAAGGACTTAAAAATATATTTTATTGAACATATACTCCTAATACATCCTCTCTGTATTAGGTATTATGTGAGAAACTGGAGATTACAGAATGGAATAAGGCAAATAGAGTCCCTTACCTCATGAAATGTAGAGTGCAATGTGTCGCAGTTGTTAAGCAAAAACTTATAATGCATACTATTCATAAAATATGTGATTTTTTGTAACTGGCTTCTTTCAATTAACATAATGTTTTCAAAATGTATTGATGTAGCATCTCACAGTAATTCTTTCACTTTCATTTCCAAGCATGTCACTGCATGGATATATCATATTTTGCTAATGGTATCATTGTTGTGTTCTTTGTAGAACCATTCTCACCATGGAACATAAGACATCTAGACCAAGAAAACTTAGAGTTGCAAATATTCTCCCAGTAAGTTCACTAAGAATTAATATAAATACTGCCACATTGACTTTGACTCTGTGTTTCTTGAATTCAGGTATTCTACCTATTGGTGATATAGCACCATATAAAAGTCATTGATTTACTGACCATTAAAGGAGGCTTATACTGTATCTAGAGGGATGGATCCTTATACTCCCAGGGTCAATGTTGGGTCAGCGTCTAAAGTTGCAGCTCAAAGGGATATTTCACCACTTTTTCAACTGGAAGCTTTTGGGCAGTATGGCATGTGATGGGATTAACAAGTCCTGTGGCTATGTATCCACTATTGAACCTCCTTTGCTGTAAAGCATATAACTGTTTGATTAAATGTATTGTAGATTCTATGTTGGTGAATCAAACACTCTGTAAACCTCAGTCTTGGTACTGGTTGAGGCTAAGAATAAGCAAATTTATACTCTGAATATTGGTTGACTTCTACCAAGATTACTTGCTATACCTTCTAGAATAGATAGGTTCAATATATATAACCTGTCGCCAACTACCTAATCAGTCTTCTTAAGATATGGTGCCACTTGATATACATTGTTTAAAATTTCAGTCACTTAGTAGCATCAATAACTAAATTGGCCTTGGAGAACGAGAGCTTATGCTTTTAAACCTATTCACAGGTTCCATTCCTGCCACCACCAACCATTGTACTAGTATTTGGGAGGGTCATGACAGCATTTGCTGATATCAGCTGTCCACTGTTCTTTCTACTTGGCTCTTTGATGAATCGTCTATGATGAATATTCTATAGGCTATTAATATATGATTAAAAATATCTTCACACTTTATGAAGATAGAGTAAACCTCTTTACATGTCTTCCCCAGATTTCCTTGTTCTCAGTCTTCTGATTTTTTTTCTTTCAGATTCCTGACTGACCAATCAGGTCATTTGCTACTGTTCATTAATCAGTGTCCATTCTTGCATCCTGCCACTTTTCTTTCCACAAAAAGTAGATGACCAGATGCTCCTTGCAAGGGTCTTTGGGAAGATTTCTCCTCCTTGCTGCTTTTTCAGGGACTGTAGTGTTGAGATACTCTGTTGTAGTCATATATTAGCTGACTTGTCTGTGAACAAAATTGGCCTTTTTCTTTTTGCATCATGTAATCACAAAGGATGTCCCTTTTTTGACATGTGGTCATAGCCTGAGCTGAGGAATAAATGTACGAGGGATGATGTCCTGGGGTTCTGGGCCATTTGCTCATGCATCTGAGTCGTGTCTTCTGATTCTGCTCATGCCTATTCCGAGATGTACAATTTCCATCTTATGATGAATTGCAGTTTGACTGGGACAATTTTATGGCTGTGTATCTAACAGAACCAAAATTATAAAACAATTTTTTCTGACTACATGGTTACTATATGTGCCACATTCATGTATTTATCTATTGTGACACAGAATGAATTCAAGACTTATTGTTTGAATGGTCTATTCTCTATTGAAAAGGACATGATCATGCATGTCACTTATGGGAAGTATTTTCAGCAATAATAAACTGGCACAGATGAACAAAGCAAGATTGGGCAGAGAAAGAAGTTAAACTGTGATAATGTTATAACCATATCCTCAGCTAATCTTTCAGGGAGCTCTGAGGCTGAGACAGATTTTCTTTTTTCTTTCTTTTTTCTGGGGGGTGGTGGTACTGAGGATTGAACATGAGTTACACACCTAGCCCTGTTTTATTTCTTATTTGGAAACAAGGTCTTGCTAAGTGGCTGAGAGTCTCACTAGATTGCTGAGGCTGGCTTCAAACCTGTGATCCTCCTGTCTCAGCCTCTCAAACACCGGGATTACAGGCATGCATCACCATGCCTGGCTCTGAGATAGGTTTCTAGAGATATCATGAATTGAGGCGAGGGCTTTGGTCTTTGTTCCTATGCATTGAGTCATTATCATAAGCTGACTTCCCTAAGGAGGGGTTTTATTCTTGAGCAAATCAGTTCTAGTGAGTAATTTGACTAGATACATCAGCAGACATTTTGGGAAGATGGAGAAATGAGTTCTTGGTTTCTGAAAGGCAGATCTGCAGAGTACACCAAAATTTTACTACCTGTAGTGCTCCTAAAAAGTCAAGTTTTAGAACACTAACAAGCTCAAAGGTGAAGAATAAACTTCTCCATCTATATTTGATATTACTTTCCTTTCTGTTGTCTTTATAAAGTTTTGGATATGCTGTAAACCTATGTGAAGGTTTCAGTTGTTCCATCTTTGAAATATCAAAAATTCTGGCACAGTTATTAAGGAAGTACTTCCAAGAGCAACCATTGAGGGGGTAGGGGGAGTAGAATGATAATAAGGAAGAAACTCAGAAGGAGTGTGCTTCAAGCGGAGTTCCACAGAGGCAGATTCTCATTATCCTGGATGATGACTGTGGTGTAAATGGTTTCTTGGGTGATGGAACCAAACTTTCAAAGTTTCCATATCTTGGCATCCTGCTTGACATAAAATATTTCTCATTAAAGTACTCAGAAGTGAACAGAAATTGGAATAAAGCAATTAAGTGCTGAAATGAGAAACTTTTTTTTATTTGTTTGGATTTTGGGTGTGTGTGTGTTATTTACATGTATTTTAGACAAAAGGTATTTCTCCATGTGGGAGATTCATTCCATAGTCTGTCCCCATTACACAGAAAACATCAGGCCACAAATAAAATATTGTATAATTTTACAAGTCAAACTAAATCTACCTATGTTGTACCTCTGGACTTTTTCCAGGAGCTGGAAGTGGATACTTTCCGCATTCCCAACACCATGGACAAATTTGTTCCTCATGTGGGCAAGATGAAAAAACTTCACATATTTTGCTTCACCAAGATGAGTCTGATAAAACATATTTCCAGAACACAAAATAGGTGTCATTCTCACTGCTATTTATTGTGGAAAATTGAACAACCTCCAGTAGCTTCATATGGATGGTGTCTTTTTCCTTTATGGAAAACTGCATAAATACTCAGGTGCCTAACTCCCTTGAAGATGCTCTCTTTGAGGTCAAGCCCGCTTAGGGAATCAGGCATAAAGCACCTATTCCAGTGTCCCCAAACCAGTCAGCTGAATCTGAGGGACATCCTAATGAATCGGTCCTGAGCTCCTTCAAGTTCTGCTAGAGAAGGTGGCAGGCACCCTTGAGACCCTGGCCTTAAAGCTCTGCTGAATCACTGACTCCCAGCTCAACACCATCCTGCCAGCCCTGAGCCACTGCTCCAGCTCATAACCTTCAACTGCTTTGGGAACCACATCTCATCATCATCCTGGAGAACCTGCTGCAACACACTGCCAGGCTGAGCCACTTAAGCCAAGGGCTGTACCCTGCCTCTCTAAAGAGCTATAAACATCCCAACAAGACTACCATCGGTTGTGTCCACCAAGGGAAATTTGCCAAGGTTCCTGTGGAGTTAATGTACCTATTGAGGGACCTAAGCCCTCCCCATGAGGTCCAGTTTTGTACTTTCTTCTGTGATTTGTGTAAATGGTGGCACAAATTCTATAGCTTAGAGCCCAGTGGCAACTGAGAAGTCAAAGCAGAGTATTGCTATCGATGTTATTATAGATGCTCCCATCATGGGGACATGAATGAAGAAAGCATGTACCATATGGGAAAAGCAGACCTCGGATTTAGGCGCTTCATAAAAGAGACAAATAGCCCATGATCTCAGTGTGAGTGGGAAAAGAAAGCAATGGCCACAGCAGGGGACAGCTTGGAGCGGAAAATGGTCTAGAGATGAATTCATCCTCAGAAGGTGATGAAATTAGCACTCAAATAGGTAGCTGTAAAGAAATGATAAAAATAAAGAAATTTTGATACATATAAAAAGATTCCATTATAAAAAGGACCATTTTTTATATATCTGAATTTTTATCCAAGAGTTTTATTTGCCAAATATTGTTTGTTATGATTATAATGATAATTATTTCAACAAAGTGGAAGAAGGCAAATGTTGTTGTTGACCAGAAAGAATACTTTCTTGGGAGTTAGGGTAGCAGATTCAAGTCCTGGGTCTTTCATGAGTCAGCTATTTTACCAAGACAAGGATTCAATTGATTCAATTGCAAAAAAGAATGATTGCTTTAAATAATTTCTAATTTTAATATAGTTCTATAACACAATTAATAACCCAAACTCAAGTACAAAAGTGTTTTAAAACAACAGTATATTTTAAAATCATGGTGTTAACTATTTCCTGTAGCCAATTAATGTTCATATAGGAGCCTGGGTTCCTCCACTGTGGCTTCTTGTTGTGGTCAGCTTTGCTTGGTATATTATATAACTGTTATTGTAACTCAGTGATTAAACAAATTACAGAATATAATTTGGATATCAAATAAAGGGAATAGAGACTTCTTAATCACCATCTTTAAGTCATCTTCAGATATTTAAGAAAGTGTGACCCTCTACAAAGAATCCTATTATAGATGCATTGGTTTCCTAGGACTGCTATAACAAAGTACCACAAATTCATGGCTTAAAATAACAGAAATTTAGTTGGGTATAGTGGCGCATGCTTGTAATCCCAGTACTTGGGAGGCTGAGACAGAAGGATTATAGGTTCAAAGACAGCCTCAGCAAGTAGTGAGACTCTCATTAACCTAGTGAAACCCTGTTTCTAAATAAAAATAAAATAGGGCTGAGGGTGTAGCTCAGAGGTAGAATGCTCCTGGGTTCAATTCCCAGTGCCACACACACACAAAAAGAACAAATTTATTGTTTTATGATTCTGGGAGAGAAGTGTCCAAACACAAGGAACTGACAGGGTCAGGCTCTCTCTGACACCCATAGGGGAGACTCTTTCTTTGCCCCTTCCCATCTTCTCATGCTGACCACCAATCTTTGGTCTTCTTTGACTTGCAAGTACATCACTCCAATCTCTGCCTCTGTCATCAGACAGTCTTTCTCCTTCTGTGACTATTTCATCTTTATTCCTGTAAGAATAAAGTAATATTGCATTAAGAACTCACCCTACAGTATTAATAACTCATCTTGCCTCCATTATTGACATCTCCAATGACCCTATTTCTAAATTAGGTCACTCTGAGATATTGGGGGCTAGGATTTCAATGTATCTTTTATTAGGACACAATCCAACCTATGGCGATAATAAAATATAGATGAAATATGCACAGAAATCCAAGCACAAAATCATTTTAAAGTGAAATTTTAAATGTAACAAGCATAGTTCATTCAATTGATTGATGCCAGGAGATAGTAATGACAGCACAGCATGACTTTAAAATCAAGTAAGCAAGTAATAAGCCTAGAAAAAGTGAAGAGATTATTTCTAGGCAACCAAGCAGCATATCATAATTCTTGTTAGGAAGCAGTTGTATACTGAGCTCTTATCTGAACTCATGGAAAGTACTAGAACACCGTCTGTTGTTCTTATTCTTTCAGCACAGCGCATATGGCATATTCATGTGGTCTTTTGCAACTTAGCAAAATGGATGACACCTGTGACATTCGGACAATAAGAGCCAGGCCCTCATTAAGACCCACTGTTTCCTGCTGTCCATGGCTTACTTGACGACCATGTAAATGAGTCACTGGCATTCAGTCAGAAATTTCTGATCAACATGCAGTCTCTGCCTACTTCAATACTGCACCAGAATCACTAGGACACATTAACCTCCCAAACAATTCTCTTTTTTCATTAGCTCTCAGACAGGAACCACTTAATTTGCACAATAAGATAAGATGCTGAAAGTCGTTAATAATTACTCTTTTTTAATCCCTGCTGTGACCTTTATCAACCTTGCAGGATATAATTTGTTTCTTGGAATAATTATTTTTAAAATAGCACATGGATTTTGAAAAATTTAACATATTATTTAATATATTTTCTTTCAATCTGTTTCGTTTTTCATTTAATTTATGAATATATTGTTTTTTAAATATTTTTAAATTTTTTGTAAAATATGCATAAAATAAAATTTACCATCCTAACCAGGTCTAAGTGTACAGTTCAGTAGTGTTATGTATATTTACATTGTTGTGCAACTTTAATTCTTTTTAAGTTCTATGTTTTCTTATAATAATCTATTATGTGTATATACAAATTGCTGTTTGATACACTGTTTAGAAATTTGTAACAACAGGTACTTCACTAGGTAATATTTTGTGTGATAATTTAGAGTATACTTCTCATGTGAGTGTTAATTTTCAAATTGTGACTCAGTGTAAGTCACCCTCAAATAAACAGAACTCATTAATCACTCCTACTTCTCACTAGAATAAAGTCAAGCTATAAAATATATTTTTAAAAAGAGAGAGAAAATAACCTACAGAACTCATAACCTACAGAACTCACCCAGTCCTAGTGTTATCTGATGAATGAAGGATGTCATCGTTGCTTTGTCTTAAATAACATTAGAAGAATGATCTGCTTAGTGACTAAGCCAACATTAGACCCTCAAAAATGTTAGCTTAGTCTATTGGTTGGATCTGAAGGCAAATTCATGCTCTGTTTAACATCCTTGATTCCAGGGACTTTAGTAATTTTAATCTGAAGTCTGCCTCCTTTACCTGTTCTCTAGACTTATTTCCCATGTGACATACCTTCCTGCCTCTGAAGACTGATATCATGGGTTCCCTTCACATACCCAGGTTAAATGCCTCTTGTCCTCACTGCTGTATTTCAGGAAGGAAACAGAACAATAAGATCTTTATTGTTCTCCTGTAGATAATTAAATTAGTCATTTCCCCTTTTAAAGTACACTTTTAAAATGAAAATATTATTGTTGTATAGAGAAACAGAGAAACAGGACTATTATCACCATAGTTCAGGTCAGTTAATCCAGATTCATAGATCTTAAATCCACATTATGCCACTAAGACCTAATTGAATACCACCTCCTCTTCTTAATGTCCATGAAGGCTTTGTGAGAGGAAGGAAGTTATGATAAGTATGGCAGCCAACATTATCTTGGTAAAAATTATAACTAGAACTTGTTTTAAAAATCTTCTATTTAGTTTATCATGCAGTACTCAAACTCAGCAAAAACATTCGTTGAATATACAATTAAGTTGATATTCATGAAATAAAAAGAATCTATATTTTAAAAAATTTCTGAACATAAAATGAATGTACATACATTAAAATATTTTATAATACAGATATATCTAAATACACAAAGTATTTAGATTCTGTATATATATATCACGAATCATTCATTAACAGCAATCAGGACTACTCATTATTAAAACACACACACAGTCATGAATTATATGTAGGAATCACTTAGGCTGTTTATTTCTTACTCTTTGTACAGCACTGCAGAATCTTTCCAACTTTTTATAGTAGAATCAAAATTTCTTTAAAACGTATTTTGAAAGTGGATTGATTTTATAGAACTCAGGCAGTCTCTTACTTGTTGCCAAATATTTTTTGGAAACAAAAACAAAATGGGTCCTTGTGGTACATACTGCATTTAAAAGAAGATTGTGTTCCTGATAAGATCTTTGCATCAAATCAATCATAAACAGACCTTCACATTATAATGCACAAAATGATATTTACCTTAATTTGCATTTAAATTCTAAGAAATAAAAGAAGCTTAAATTAACACTATATACATTTACATTATGACAGATGGGGACTGATCTTATAAAATGCAGTAGAAGCATATATATTTTGCCTCAGAATTTTGATAAGTAGTCCCTAAATTGACCATCCTGTTTGTAACAAAAATATTTAAATCAAGTAAGGTTATTTTAAGCTTTAGAATGTTAGTACATTTTGTTAATTATTTGAATAAATTGTAACTCGAAAAAGGTATCTCAAAAATTTAAATTAATACTACCTTTTTTCTTCCCATTTTTTCCAGCAATCAATCAGAGATATGCAAAGTGTTTCTATTGGCCTTAGAGTTTCCTGTAGAATATCACAGAATTATTTTAAGTATTGAAACCCATGCTCTGCTGGAAAGCCATGAAAACAATTTGTCTAGTCAGCTGTCATTACTTTTAAGTAGATGCTTCAGTAGAGAAAGACACTGGAATTGCATGCTGGTTCTGCTGGCTTAGTGTCTATGACTTTGAGCACTCTATTCAAATTTTGGGGGTTTCCTTTACCCTTATTTACAAAAATGAGTCAATCTGAGTTTCTGATATTTTTTTAAGTTTTAGGCAGCTCAAACATCCTGTTGTCATGTGAGGAGGGTTGATTTCCTGAAGGGTTTGAGGGGTCCCCAAAGAGGGAAATCACCTCAGGGCCGGCAGGGTGCTGAGGTTACATGACGAAAAAGAATTTCAGTACATGCCAGTCGGAGACATAGTTTTTTTTTTTTTTTTTTTTTTTAGGAAGTATTTAAGGAAGAATGTGGGATATCTCAAGAGGGAGACACACTTTGGGTTCTTTTAAAGGAAACATGGTGAAGGGTTGGCCTGGGACAATATGTGAGGATGACCTCAGTCTGGTAGTCTCGAGGTGGTTTCTGGTGGTCTGGTTGTCTGTAGCGCACTCAGAATGACCCATAGATAAGGTGGAGAATCCCCTTATAGGTTTCTCAAGATATCTGTCTTCTTAACAATGTGCACAGAAATTATAGTTATTTGGTTAACTCCAGGATCTACAGATTTCCCAGAAATTTAGGAGAGACAGGCCTGGGAAAGAAAACTAGTTTGGAAAGTAAAGGTTGAAAAACTTTAGCACCAGGTTCTTATATCAAAGTTCTATTTTACTTCTCCTTCCTATCTGTCCTCTTTCTACCTATTTATTCCTTCTATCCTACATCATGGTGAAATTATAAATTAGAAAAGTTTTAAGGCTCACAGTACAGTATCCCCCACTTAGTCACATTTGTGCTTTAGGTCAAGGTATTGAGAAAATGTTGAGAATACAGGGATGTGTGGTTTCTTGACTGAGTGGAATCTATTTAAAACTAATCAAGCTAGTTTATATCTGCTATACAGATTCCTGCTTTTGGGGGAGTAGCAATGTTGTCTAAAAATCAAACTGACACAATCAATTCTATCACATACAGTGTACAATTAATCTTTGAAATAACAGTTTCAACATACAATGCCCACTCACTTCATTTTCATTAAATTTCTCTTCTTGACTTTATAAATCCTAGTAGTATTTATTAGGGAAAATTATATATCTTCTTTCTAAACCATTTTATTCAAACAAAACTGTTGTATATATTTAGATAAGAATTTTAATTTGGGAATAATAATATCGGCAAATCTTCATTAGGGTAAAATATTCCTAAAATTTGATATCCTAACTCACAGACTCTTATTAATAATATTAATTTCATTTTAGCTTTGAAATGTACTATAGAGATTAAAATAGTAAAACTTTTAATGTTGACTGCATTTAACCATCCTTCATATCACAAAATTTCTTGAATTTAAAATAATGGCATAGCAATGTACAAATTGATTTTAATGTTGCATTTAGGAGAATTAGTGACAATAAGGTTGAATAATACAGCTTATTTATGCTTTGTAAATATGATAGGAAATTAGATTATTTTCTACTTGTGGTTTCTGATGTATGAATACAAATATTATGTGCCAGTTGTTTAAGCTCAATAAAATCACAGTAAAGACATATCAGAAGAGATGCACAGTATATACATATATTTCCTAGGATTATGTTTTAATATTATTGATGTGGTCAGTAGGTATGTCTTAGAGCATTGACCTGTAAAGTTTTGAAGTTGTATACTGGGAAATACAAATGTGTATATTTCATTGTGCATATATGTTGTTAATTGTATTGCTAATAATTATCTTAGCACCATGCAATTCTGTCAATACATTGTATTTGTGTATTGATTTAACTCAGCAAGTAGCTGTATTAAGACAGATGTGTGAGTTCACCAAACTTTAAACTTTGAAAGTAGGTATGACTTTTATTTGCTCTTATGTCACATTTCTATTTAGTTTGGACTGTTTGTCAATTAATAAAGAAAAAGTAAGAATATGAAAGAGTTCTCAAAATGATAGTTCACAGACTAAATCCTGTCCACAGATACAATTTTTGCCTGTGTTATTTATTAAAAAAATTATATAAATGTGTATATACATATATATTTGTTTTTTACAATACTAGGGATTGAATCCAAGGGACCCCTACCATTGAGCTGTATCCCCAGCCCTTTTTATTTTGTTTTATTTTTAAATTTTATTTTGTCTCGCTAAGCTTCCCAGGCTGACAACAAGCTCATGATCATCCTGCTTCAGCCTCCAAAGAAGCTAGGATTACTGCCGTGCCCAGCCAGAAAGTGATTTTTAAAACATTTCCCAGTGAAAGGTTAATCATAAGTCATCAGTAGCATAAAGGAAGCCTTTGCAAGCTGAGGTTTCCAAATGCAAATTGACTGTAACTAAGAATAATTTCTTTCCTTGGAAGAAACATGCTTTCTAGACCACACTGCTTAACCTGTGTCACCCAGTTATATTATGTTCTGGTCCATGGAGATGTATGAGTCATCTGCCCATGTTTAACAGTTAATTCTGCCTTTATCACTGCTTTTTTTACATGGTTTATTAACGTGATGATAACCTAGTTATTTGTGTGATTGCCATATTAATAAGGGAAGAGCCTTTCTTATTTTAGGCTTTTCATCTTCTTTGCCCTGATCTTTTTCCCCCTCACTAGTTTCAAGTATGCTCCCAATCTAAAATCATGGCTAAATTGCATTAAACAATTTTTTATTATTTCCTAAGACTGAGAAGAGGTAAAGAAAAGAGCATAACACACTCTCCCACATACTCTGGGAATAAAAATGATGGCAGTAAAAGGAAGGAATAGGAAAACCAAGAGGAAGCAAATGGAAACCTTAAACTTCTTCCCTAGACAAAATATAAAGGATGCTATTAAGATCCCTAGTGGTGATCAACAACAGAAATCGGAAGTAAAAACTGGGCTTGAAGAGTCTATGACAAATTAACTGTGCTGAGAAATGTGTGGATGTGTCCATATATCACAGCACAAACAACAGCCAGTTGCAGGGGGTCAAGGGTCAAGTATTTTCTCTCATATGTGGAAGCTAGAGAGAAAATAGGAAACAAAAGGGACTTTAGATAAATGAGAAGAGAGACCAGTAAAACAGTGGAAGGAGATTAGGGGAGAGAAGTGGTGAAGGGAAAAGGAAGAACTGATGACGGAAGCAGTTTAAATAATACTATATCCATATATAAAGGAATCGGTACCAATCTCATGAATATGCATGGAGAGGGTGGGATCAAGGTGGGATGTGGAGGGAAACACACCAAGTGCTCTGTGCACATATGTTTGTTTCAGTTGGCACCTCACTATGATATACAATTGTAATGTATCAGTATAAATGTAAAAAATTAAAGTATGAACAAGAACATAGCTCAACGCATCATTTTTCTATTCCTTTAGAATAATGTAGAAATTCACTCCTATTTAGATTCATAAGTGACTTCTTTGTGTATTTAGAAACAGCTTGATATTAGACACGTCCAGTAGATAATCAAGCTTTTATTTTGCATATGAAATAATCTTATCAATACATCAATGTTGAATTCAATTCTTCTACATACAAAGGATTTAGCCCTGGAAAAGATAACTTTGAGCATCCAAGAGCTTGAACTTAAACATCTACATCATTTATAAGAAGTAAACATGTAATTTCTAGCTATAGGGTGTTCTTCTTGGAGATAAGAGTGATAAATTACAGGGAAATATTTAAATTAACTTTAGGTTTCTTTAATTACCTTTTCATAACAGTAAATCATTTTTAAAAAACAGAGTTTTCATATATATATGTATGTATACACATACACTTTTATTTGTGCATTATAGTCTCACATCATAATATAGTTCAGAGTGAATAGTGACATACATACTACAACACTTAGTTAGCTTTCCTCCAGCTCCCTTCCCACTTCTTTCTCTTTCCCATACATGATATTGAGATTGGAACTATTATTCTCATTTATGTACATTATCTAAATAACAATATTAGATTACTCCCCAGCTTCCACATATAAAATGGAAACATATGACCCTTCATTTTCTGTGACTGGCTAATCTCACTTAACATAATGTTCTCCAGGTCCATCTATTTTCCTGCAAATGACATGATTTTGTTCTTTATTGCTGAGAAAAATTCCATTGCGTGTATATCCCATAATTTTGTAATCCATTCATCTGTTGAGGGATACCTGTTATGGTTCCATAATTTGGAACCAATAATATTATGGTTCCATAATTTGGCTATTGTGAATTGTGCTGTTATAAATATGAATATGCCTGTATCACTATAATATTCTGATTTCAGTACCTTTGGAAAGATATCCAGGAATAGTATAGCTGGATCATATGGTGGATCTGTTCCCAGTTTTCTGAGGAATCTCCACAATGATTTCTATAGGGGCTGTACTAATTTACAATCCCACCAACAGCGTAGAAGAGTTCCTATTTCTCCACATCCTCACAAGCATTTATTGTTTTTTTGACTTTTTGAGGATTGCCATTCTAATTGGGGTTAGATGGATCTAAGTGTAGTTTTGATTTGCATCTTCCTGATTGCTACTGATGTTGAACCTTTTTCATATATTTATTGGCCCTTTGTATTTATTCTTTTTTGAAGTGTCTCTTTAGTTCAATTGCCTATTTCTTGATTGGGTTATTGTTTTTTTTTAGTGTTGAGTCTTTTAAGTTCTTTGTATATTCTAGATATTAGTCTCTATCAGAGGGGTAGATGGCAAACATCTCCCATTCTATAGACTCTCTTTAGATTCTTGGTGGTTTCCTTTGCTGAACAGAAACTTTTTAGTTTAATGTCATCCAGCCCCTTTATTAATTCCTCTAGTAATTTCAAATCCTCTAGTCTAATTTCCAGGTCTTTGATTGAGTTGACTTTTGTCCAGGGTGACAGGTTGGGATTTAATTCCATTTTTTCTACAAATGGATAACCAGTTTTCCCAATACCATTAAACACAGAGTTTTCTGATCATAAGATTTACTCCAAAATTCTGCACAAGTTGAAATCTGAGCTTAGTTGGCTAGCCAATATGTCAGGTTATTGTATTGGTCAGATCAACAGAATTCACAGAATGAAGAAAGGAAGGGAGGGGGAAAAAAGATTTGTTAGATTAGCTCACAATACAGTCCTGAATTTCGACTGCATGTGAAGAGTCAGAGGAATCAGCAGCCGGTCGGGCGGTCCAAGAGCTGGAGCCCCAGGATCTAAGCAACTACCAATTCAGTCCCCAGTCCAAGATGTGGAGACAAGGAAACTCCTCAGAGAAATGATGGCGAAGCTTCAGTTCGAAGGCTGGAGGCCAAAGATCCCAGACAAGAGCAGAAGATCAAGAAGCTCCTCAAGGAAATGGCAAAATTGCAGACTGATGATCTCAAATGAAAGCAGACGTGTTCTCTTCATTAAGAGTCGCAGCTCCTTCTACGCGGCTTTCTCCTTCTTTTATCCAAGTCCTGCACCTATCAGAACCCTGCTACCCACATTTAGGGCAGGACTTCTGGTTCAATCTGCTGTTACACAACCAAAGTCACATGATCTGGGGTGAGTCAAGTTGACAAATCAGACCAACTATCACAGTTATATCTTCAGGGAACAAGCCTCTTCCAAATGAAACATCTCAGCTGACTCAGATACTAAAGTCTCCCTACTCCTCCCTCTCTCCAATCTTACAATATCACTTTCTCTGACTCCAGACCATGAAACTAATCACATTGTATCATTAATCTCTGTCAGTGCCAATGACCACATGAAGCCCAAGATTTCTAGGACACTATTTCTCTCAATTATAGTATTTATCAAATTTGATGACACATGAATATCACCTGCAGAGTTGTACATGCACCTATTCCTGGGCTCAGCCCTAATAAATTATGATTGAGTAGGAGAGGCTGAGGCTTCCAGCCCACTGGTCATAGCCCAAGACTGCTGCATTCCTGAAGCTCTGCCTGTCTCCTTAGGTCCCTAGTTCATACCTTCCTCAACTTATAAATCCCTTCCACTCTGCTCTTGAAACTCATGGTCCAGCCACAAAATCTCTAAAATCCTCAACTCTTAAATATTTCCTTTACCTTCTTGCTTTGACAACCAATAAATATTTATTTTTGTCAAAATTTTTAGAAAAGTGCTGAGGTCTTTCGAATGTAGGTTGAAGGCTATTTTGATTTTTTAAAAATATTTTACTAAAGTCGATCTTAATTAATTTTGCATTTGCTTATCTGTCGATTTTCATCCTCAGAGTTTGTTATATATATATATATATATATATATATATATATATATTCTTCACTTATTAGTTCATTTCTTTCATACACTTGTCTCTTTTCTTCCTTTTTATTATAACAGTTTTATTAAAACATAATTTAGGTACCATATATTTTATGTATTTGAAGTGTACAAAGGTTTTTTGTATATTTACAGATATGTGAAACATTACTACAGTGTAGTTTAGAATATTTTAATTTTTTAAAAAAGAAACCCCAATCCAGCCATCTATTACCTAGCCCCAAGCAACCACTAATCTATATATTGTCTCTAAAGATTCATTTATTCTTGATTTTTTGTACCTAATTTCCTTTTACTTAGCAAATGTTTTCAAAGTTTGACCAAGTTGTAGCATAAATCAATATTTTATTTCCTTATGTAGCTAAATATTTTTTGTGGCTATGCCAGATTCTACTTATTCATTCCTCACTCGGAGGACATTGTAACTGTTTCTGCATTTTGACTATTGTGACTAGTTTTGTTTGAATGTTGTTTTCCTTTCTTTTTTGATTTTTTAAATTTTAATCCATCTCACCTTTTATTTTTCTTAAGGACTTATTTTTTATCTTGCCTGCCCTTGTGTTTCCTATAATTTAGATTTTGTTTCAAAATGAGTTTTTATTTTATTTTTTCTTTCTTTCTTTCTTTCTTTTTTATTTTTTCAGTATTGGGAACTGAAGCCAGGGGCATTCTATCTCAGAGCTATACTCCCAGCCCCTTTTTAAAAAACATTTTGTTTTGAAACAAGACTCTCAGTTGCTGAGAGTCTTGCCATGTTGCTGAAGTTGGTCTTTATCCTCCTGTCTCAGCCTCCCAAGTACTGGAATTATAGGTGTGCACCACCACACCCAGCTTATCATTTTATTTCTAGGTTCTTCTAAGTGTAATTTGTTTACTTTCATTTACTATGCCATTTCTATGTGTTTTCAATGTATTTGAAGTAATAGATTATAATTTTGCTCTGATTCAGAGGTCTGTGTATCTCTGTATGCATGTGTATGTCAATGTTTCTTATGTCTTCCTGGGTATGATTTTCTCTTTTCTTTCTATGTAATTTGACATATGCTATATTAGGAATATTTTGGGCTCATAATTGTTCATGAAATTAGTTTTCCTGAACTTTTAGAAGGAAGTGTGTAGTTCAGGATAGCTTTTCTAACTTTGTAGACCTCCCTTTTCCCCTTGATTTCATATAGTGTGCAGAGTTATGTAGCTTGCTCTTTGAATTTTCTGGCTCTACTACCTACTGTTCCTCGTATTTATATGAATCTTTCCCTCCTTTTGCCATTGTCCTGTCTTAATTTTATTTCATTCCCTGTGCTTTTCTCTGCCTGGAAAGAATTTCCCGGTGTATTCGTTTTCAGTTTTTAACAGGTTTACATTGTTCCAGCCCCTGCAGACCTACCACTGGGCTTTGGGGTTGAGCAAAGGCACTCTTGTTTGGCTGCTATTCTTCTCTGGATGTATAGCATGCTCCAGTGAACACCTGGGCTTGTTGGGGAATTCTCCTATTTTCATTTCTGTCGGATGTCCCTCTGCTTTTCTCTGATTCCTACTATAGAGATAATGAAAGTGTACATTTCTTATGGTAATGCTATTTGTCCACACCTGCTTATATCTGGGAATTCATGGTTATATTTTGTAGCCAACTTTTGTTGTATGTATTTTCCATGAGTTTTGGATGTCTAGTTTCTCTCCCTGTTTTTGTTTTTGATTTGTCGGGGTTTCTGAGACATTAAATAACTATGCTGCTACTGATACCTTTTCATAATTAAGTTGTTAATTTTTGAAGTGTATATAAGAATACTACTTCAAAATTATTAGATAAAAGCACTAAGTTCTAGGGATAATTGTAGGTAATTATGGCCAGAACATTAATAATTCTTCAATATAGAAAAATACATACATCTAAATTTATCAGAATTCTGATTAATTTTGAACTTTGCAATAGTGTTTTCTTTTTTTGTGTGTATGGTTCTGGGGATTAAACCTAGGTGCATTCTACCACTGAGCTACAACCTCAGTCTTTTTTTCTTTCTTTCTTTCTTTTATTTTATTTTATGTTGAAACAAGGTCTCAGTAAGTAGTCTAGGCTGCCCTTGGACCAACAATTCCCCTGCCTCAGCCTTACAAATACAAGGATTATAGGCATGTACTACCAAGCCTGGTTTATTTTACTCTTTTTTTTGATTATATTTAACCCAATAACTCATCCAATTCCACCATATAGTGTAATTGTTTATTGTTTTAAGTCCAATTGCAACACTAAATGAATTCTACTTTATAATAATAAATTAATCTTCAATTATCATTAGCCTTTTTTTTGTGCGGTACCAGGGATTGAATGCAGGGGCGTTCTACCACCGTGCTACACCCCTGGCCCTATTTTTTTATACTTTATTTTGAAACCGGGTCTCACGAAGTTGTGGGGGCCCTCACTAAGGGGAGAGAGAGAGAGAGAGAGAGAGAGAGTGAGAGAGAGAGAAAGAGAGAGCTGAGGCTGGCCGCGAACCCGGATCCTCTGGTCTCCGCCTCCCAAAGTACTGGGATTACAAGTGTGCGCCACCACGCCCGGCCATCATTAGCCATTTTATAACCTTAGACTTTAGCATAAATAACTTTAAGCCATTTTCTCTTCCTTTTCGTTGCATGAAAAAAATTTATGCTTCATTAAATTATTTTAATTTTGTTTCCACTACTTCTAAAGTAAAACATTTAAGCTAGATTACTTATTTGCCTGACATCCTTATCTATTAAACAATACTAAATTTCTACAGTTCTCAACATTTCTACTTCAATATAACATATGAGGAATCAAATTCCCATGAAAGACACAGTCCTTCTGTAGATAGTGTTTATGATGTGAGAGCAATATTATTTATGGGAATAACCTTGACCAGACTGTAATTCATAAAAAGTGAAACATTCCCAAACTGCGATACCTTAAATATTGTTTATAACAAATTATTTGTAACATATCCCCATGACTGATTATAACACCCCAATTTGTCACTGTACTGTAGCTAAAAACCACTGGATTACAAGTTGACCTTTTCAATGGCTTTTATAAAGGATTTGTGAAAATCTTACATTTTAGAGGAAGCTCCTTCTGTATGTTATAAAATGTCATAATAATTTGTCTTCACTGCTATAGGTATATTCATTTACTCAAGGGAATTACCTTGCCACAGGAAGAAGATTTTTGTTCCTGGTGTTCTTTAACTTCACTAGAGAATATTTTTTACAGAATGCCCTTCTAGAAACCATTCTAAACTTCATAAACAAACTTATTAACACATACTCTCCTTTGGTACCAAAGCAGTCACTTATAACTGATGGAGCTATGCAGCTCTGTTGTATGAGAATGAATGATATTATAAAGAGATGATATTTTCCAATACTGGTTATTCTCTGACCTCTTGTACTTTTTAAAAATGCCTTAAGATATTCTTAGGTCCTTACTCTCTCCATTTTTACTAATTAAAAAGTGTCATTCTAAGGTCAAAATAATTTTAGTTTTAGAAGAAATTTGAAAAGGAGAATGTCTTCTTTTCTGGCTGCCACAGAGTTTGCTGTGGAGTTAGGAAAGAATCCAGGTGATATTCATTTATTTTTAAACTAATTTCATGGCTCTGCTGCCAAAATGTCATTTTTTATAGTGAAGCATTTTCTCCTATGCTGATGATAACCTGTTCATTCTCCTTTAAAATGTTTTTCTTACATAATCAAATGTCTAATGAATGTTTCTTTGTAAACAGGGTAACTACTCAAGTAGACTTTTACAAATGCATATGTCATGACAACATGGAAATGGAAAAATGTGTATTATGTCATATAAAGCAAATATTATACTGTTATTTGGATTTCATATTAGAAATATTCACTTGCTCTTTCTTAATTTAATGAATAAAATAAGGACAGAAAAGACCAAATTCTTAGGTAACAATGAAGCTTCATTTTTTCTACAGCAGTGATATCATATACCAAGCCTTTAATAAAACTTCCAGACAATTGCCATATTATGTCTATCATCAATTTGTATTGAATATCTGATTAGAGTAGAATAGGTAGAAATAACATAACAATCTACTCTTTAAAATCATAAAATTGTTTTGAATTATGAAATTAAGATTCATTTCACAAACCATTTTACATATTTTAGACAAAAATAATCAACATTTGGTTGTCCATCCCCCTTACCCTCTCACCCATGATCCAAGTTTCAAGCTACAGAAATAACTTTGGATGCTCATACTGGAAAAGCAATTTATCAAGAGGATATTGGGTAGCTCAAAGAAATACTAAGATTCTGAGACTAAGAAGTCTGATTATACCCAAAACCATTCTACACATCTCGTTCAGTGAGTGTTTGTAACAGGCCCCCTGGCCTGATGCTCCTGTACCACCCATACCGCACCCTGGAGGCTGTGACAGAAGAGTGGACCTTGCTTCCTTTGTAAAGGTTTTGCTGCTTTCACCACCTTCCTGGTGTCTAGGAAATACTCATCATGGGTCCTAGTTCATAGCATACAGTAATTATTTGGATGTTATTGGGAGGGCTTGCTTACATGCGAGCTGCAAAAGAGATTGGAAAAGTGAATATTTAAGCTTTTCATTTCTACATTGATTATAAGTTTTGTTTCCCATGAGGACTTATCAAGTCCTCAAAATATAGAAGGTTCAGATCTTAGTTTTCCTAAAAAAAGGAAAAATATCCCCTACAGAATTCCTCATTTTTCTTCCAGATGATTCTCTTTTTTTCATGGTATGGGGGATTGAACCTGAGGGCATTCCATCTCCCAGATACACACTCAGCCTCCCAAGTATGTGGATTACAAGTGTGTGCCACTACACCCAGCCAGATGATTTTTAAACAGCTTTTTTTATTTGCTTTTGTGTGTTTTATTGGTGCAGTTCTGAAAATAGGGGTAAAATTGAACAAGAACTATTATTCTTGGCTACAATTACACATCTAATAATGTCCAAAGTATTTCCTTCACTTTGTCAAACTATTTTGTTGTGTGTTTATTGTCAAAAGAGAATAATGTAATCATTCTCAGAACCTGAATTCCTTAGACTCTATTCAGGCTTCTTTTGAAGACATATAGGAAGCTCTGACCCTGTGACAGTTGTTTATTCATGAAGCAATTACTTTGATTGTGACAGATTAATTGTCAATCAATGTGCCTTTAACAATCTTGAAGAAAATGTACTAACCTTTTCAAGTCTCTATCCTGAGCTTGGCCTGAGGGCTCAAATGATTTAGCAACTTATTTGATTTTCTTTTCCTCAGGTTGAAAACATAAAATTTCTTTGATTTTGCCTTTTATAATCTCTATGTTGCTTCCTGGACTCCAATTTCTGACAAAAAGTCACGCAACTCTGGGAGAAGTCTTATTAAATGATGCCTTTATGCCCTGCCACCTGGAGGTGATTCTGGGGCTGGTTCAAATCCAGACTTCTGCCAGGATTTGGAAAAGCTCCTATTTGGCCTTGGGTCAGACTCAAGCTGTGTATACTCAAAAGCTTCAGAAAGTTTTGAAAGTGGAATCGAGGATTCAATCATTGATAAAGGCCCTCACTATGGTTCATTGTTGCCTGAGAGAATCCGCTGTCCCACCAAAATCCATCACTAAGAATTGTGCTCTGAAGGATACATACCAAATAGAAATGCTGTATTTATTCATAATACATATTCACAAGAGTGTTCGTAAAAACACTATTCACAGTAACCATAACTAGAAAGAACCCAGAGGCTCATCAACAGTATAATGGATAAATAAATTACGTGTAGTTAGTCAAATAAAACACTAAGCAGCAATGAGGTGAATGAACAATTGCCACAACAACAAAATAGATGAAAAACCCATTTTGTTGAAAAACTCAAGACATAAAGTATATATGACGAGTAATTCCATTTTCGATATATTAAAATAGGCAAAGTCAATCTGTAATAAGAGCAGTAATGATATTGATTACCATTGAGTGAGAAATAGTGACTAGAAGACAATACAAGGGGAGGTTTAGTTGCTAGTAATGTGTTTCTTATTTTTATTACTTTCGGTACTGAGGATTGAACCCAGGTGTATTGTACCTCTGAGCTACACCCCAGCCCTTTTAATTTCTTATTTTGAAACAGGGTCTCACTAAATTTACTGAGGGTCTCGCTAAGTTGGTGAGGCTGGCCTTGAACCTGTGATCTTCCTATTTCAGCCTCCCAAGAACTGGGGTACTTTTGTAATCTTAAGGAATGTTTCTTGATGTTGATGCTATTTTCATGAATGTGCTCACTTTGTACAAAGTCGTTGAGTTGAACATGCAGTTTTGTACTTTTCTAAATGTGTATTATACTGCAGTAAGAGTTAAAACATAATTCACTAAACTCCAAATCATTTATATTGATGTATTTGAATATTGGTTTTTCTCTTAGAGATACAGTACACTACCCCTAAATCAGGGTAACCTGAAAGTGTCAGATTGCGTGTGTGTGTGTGTGTGTGTGTGCGCGCGCGCACGCACGCGCATGGTACTGGGGATTGAATCCAGAGATATTCTATCTCCAAGCTACACTCCCAGCCCTTTTTAATTCTTATTTTGAAACAGGGTCTCACTCAGTTGCTGAGAGTCTCACTAAATTGCTAAGGATGGTCTTGCACTTGCTATCCTCCTGTCTCAGTCTCCCAAATACTGAGATTATAGGCATGCACCACCACATCCATCTAAAACTGTCAGATTTTTTTAAAAAAGAAAGCTAATATTGATTTTGATTTCTCCAAGCACCTTTGCCATGCTCTATTTATGGGCACTCTACTCAGCTCTTTTACTGGATAGTTATCTAATAATGAAATGTAAATAAATCATCTGTGAGTGTCATCATTTTGAAATGAAATAATGTACCACAAACAATCAATTTTATTTGGTGCTCATAGAAGAGTGAAAGGCATGCTATTTGAGAAATATTTAATAGTATAGTGACAAAGAATATGTATGTCTTCTACAGTTGCTCTTAATTCAATTTTTTCTAAGTTCATCCATATAAATGCCTGTACTAACAGCCTCTGTAAATACAAATATATCATCAGCCTGTGCAATATGTATCTAATCGACCTGTATGCAATGGCTTGCATGTTATTTGCATATGAAGATATACATATCTCCTAGTTTGTGTTCTTACAACATCTAGCACCTCCCCAAATACATTTCTATCATAACTCACTGCACTTGATTTACAGCTAGTGTTTCCAGCTGTAGGGGATCACACAATGTCTGTCTTGTCCATTTTAATCTCCATTATCTACAACGCCAATGGACACATATTGCATATTTAAATAATATTTGTTGGTGACTGAATCCAGTACATCTACTAGACTACGCATGCAGGAATACCTTCTTGGCTTTTCATGGATAATTTATAGGTTCTTCTAAATCATAAATCCTGATACCAAACAGTTCACAAATTGAGAAAATAAAAATTGATTATAATTTTCATGTGAGAATCAAAGCATAACTGTAAATGTAGAGACTTCACTGATTTGAAAAGTCTGCTAATAGCAAGTGAACAAGAGCAAGAAATATTGACACCAATTGAAGATTAAGGTAAAGATTTCTGGGAAAGGTGGCAGGAGCCTGTAAGAAAGAATTGGTCATGATATAATCTGGCAGTAATACTTATCACTATTATCATGTTATAAGTGTAAGTTTGCGTGCTTGTCTGCTGCTGCTGATGACCCATTCTTGCAAATTATATGTTGTATCTATATCTTTATATCTATAATGTATAAACACATATTATATAACATATATATGTTGCATCATATGAATCATATGAATGATGTTCCAAGAAGTAATAAATTAGGATGCTAAATAAGTGCTTACATTGGCAATTCTGACACATGATTTTGTATCTTGCTATTATTTTGCCAGCAGGTCAGAATGTTACAATATTTGAAGACTTTTCTGTAATAGTTATTGTTTTCTCCAGTATTTGAGTTTTTGTGGTAGATTATAATTCTTGGCAAATACAACTGAAGTATTACTTAAATAATAAAAACAGTAATGTTACAAATACTACTAAAATACTAAGTATTACTGTTCCTTTTTAATATTACAATAATGTAGAACAATTCAAGATTTCAGGAATTCCAGGATTCCTGAAAATTCCTATTTTTTCCAAATTTTGAATATTAATATATGTTGATATTTGGCGATAATATATTAAACTATGTAATTGTCATAAAAATGTTTTATATACTAGAGAAAGCCCTATTCATAAAATATATATTGTCTATATTGTGGGATATGCTAAGTTTTTCTGGCAGCAGGAACTTGACTCTAAAGATAGGAAAGGAAGATTTCAGAAATGTATAGGAAGAACTGGTATTGGCCTTGTGGAGGAAGAGGTATTTGGGCTTTCAAGTCTGGGTTATACTGAAATAAGTGGAAAGTAAGAAAAAGAAGAGAGTAGATTTAGAGAAGAAGAATGGAATAGTTGAAGTATAGAGGAAAATAATTTTCATGGCTAAATCATAGAAAAAGTTTTACTTTTTTAAAAGAATGAGTGCTTATACTACATTAAAAATGTAGAAATCTTGGTAAAATAGATAACAATGAGCTGTGTTAGTACTTAAATAGTTGTTGTGCAGTAGTATTTGAACAGCATCAAAACTAGTTGGAATTTACTTTAAAGACTTTTCATAAATTTGTTTAGTATAATTGCTGCCTTAGATTCCATTTTAGGCCTTGATATAAGCTATTTGAAACCCAGGTGCACCCTGTCTCCTTCAGACTTGTGAAAGCCTCCCTCTCTGTTTAGTCGGTTGTGATATAGCCCAAGTATTCCTCATCGGATGAAACCACCCTACAGCTGTCAACCATGATAAAACCTAATGATTGACACCAGTCATGTAAATTAATTCCCCCATTGCTTTCTTTACACCAGACAATCAACAAACCCCACTGGGAAGCCCAAGGAATAATGTCTACGTACCTTAGTAGAGACAGAGTCCCATGGGTCCCTTCCCTCACTGGCTACCTGCTCATTGAGCTCCCTGCTGCCTCAGGACTTCCTGTCAGCCTCTTAGCTCACATCTAACCTCTGTGGTATGTTTGAATCAAATTTGTTTCATGCATTTTTTGTTTCCATTTCTCACTGTGTTTCATCTTACACACACATCTGAATCTACCTTTCCATCCTGGCCCAGGGTTATTGTAGAGAGTGTCTCTCTTGGCTTATGGCCACTCTCAAAAGAGAGACCTCCAAACCAAATTAGAAAGAAATTACATGGGTACTGGAACTTTGTTAAAAGTGTGGGAAAATTGTTTGCATAAGGCATTGAAGGAGACCAATAATGCTTTTGATTAAATAATTTCCTTCCTTATTTTAACATGTTTGTTCAAACACAATTCATATCACTACTAATCATTAGAAGATCCTAAAATCTCTCCGCATAGACAACATTTATAACATATATCATTATTTAAAATATAGAGATATTTAGGCTACAATTGTTCAAAAGTTACATGAATATATGTGACATTGAATTCATTCCTTTGTTCATTTATTCACTCATATAGTCATCAAATATCTCAGGGTTTCCTGTTATTTTCCAAATACTAAATTGTTGGTCATTTTTTAACTATTTAGACTCTGCAAGTAGAATCCCCAGATTTTTCAGAGCTAATGTGGAAGGCATGTGGCTATAACAGAGCATAGCTGGGGGCTCATAGGAAGAGAGGGGATCTACGGGGGGAGGGTAATGTGGTGGGTGGGTAGCCTAGTGAGGCCTAGAAGTCATTTGGGAGAGCTTTGGCTTTTAGTATAAGATGGAGAACCACTGGAGAATTTAAGAAAAAAAGTTATATGATCAATGTTTTAAAAAATCACTCTAAGAAGACATTAGGAAGAGAAAAATGAAAATAGAGTGATTGGTTGCTGTGATGTGGATATGATTTATCCCCATCACAACTCACGTGGAAATTTGATTCCCAGGGTAATGGTGTTAAGAGCTAGTGGGAGCTTTTGAAGAAAATTAGTACTTGAGGGCCCTACCCTTGTAAATGGATTGTGTTTTACAAGAGGAGAGACTGGATTAGGTCTTGTGAGACTGGATTAGTCTCTTAGAACTGCATTAGCTAACACAAGAGTGGGCCTATCTGCCATGAAGCTCTCACCAGAAGCCAAGAAGATACGGGTGCCATGCTCTTGGACCTATATAATTATGAGCTAAGTAAACCTGTTTATAAAGTACCCAGCTCCAGGTATTTTGTTATGACAATACAAAGCACAGTAAGGCACCAGCTAAAACATTTTGCAAATAATGTAAGGAAGAAATAATGATGGCTTGGTCTAGGGAGATGATTTTAGTGTGAACTAGTGTCAAATGGTCTGATTATGAGTATTCTTAAGTAGAAACAACCGGATTTCCTTGCACATTTAATATGGATAATAAATTGTTGACATTCAGAATGGTTACAAATTTGGGGGAGGACAAAGTTGCCATCATTGTCAGTTGAGGTATTCTAAGTAAAATAAGAGTTTCAGGGTAAGAGCTCTAGTTTAGCTTCAAAATGTAAGCTTGGGATGTCTAATAAATAAAAAGGTATCTTTTAGGTACCAAATCTTCACTTGAATCACTGTGATTTACATCAAAGATTACATTCTACCACTTACCTTTGTTCTGTTGAAAAAGCTGGCAGCAAAAACGCTTTTCAATTAGATTTGGTACTTTCAAGAATCCCACTGCACAAAAAGCTTATGAAATCACTCTTAAATTGACTTAAGAATTTCCTTTTTGACAAATTTAACATCTACAAAGTATTACAGTACTGAACTTTTTTTTTCCTTTAAAACTAAACCCACATTTTAGTATAAAATAACATTTGTTTGGTACATAAATGACCAATTATGCGGTAAAAATAATGATAAAAGTTAATATATTTTCTATTTCAGAAGTTTTTCTTTTTTTTTTTTGCGGTACCGGGGATTGAACACGGGGCATTCTACCTCCGCGCTACCCCCCCCCCGGCCCTATTTTTTATACTTTATTTTTAAACCGGGTCTCACTAAGTTGTGGAGGGCCTCACTAAGAAGAGAGAGAGAGGGAGAGAGAGAGAGTGAGAGAGAGAGACAGGGAGAGAGAGAGCGAGAGAGCTGAGGCTGGCCGCGAACCCAGATCCTCCGGTCTCCGCCTCCCAAAGTACTGGGATTATAAGCGTGCGCCACCACGCCCGGCTTGAAGTTTTTCTTTAATTTGCATATTATCCTTTACTCTTTTATCACCTTCCTATTTCCCTCTCCTTCTTTTCTTCTTCACTTTTTCTTCAGTGATATTTTATTCAATTGTACATCTACAATATTATAGCCACCACATTAGGCATTTTAAAAGATACAAAGGCAAATAAGTTGCATGTATATTTAAATAATCTAAAGCCTGGTAGAGGATAAAAAACATAGCCCTTGCACATATAACCCAATGTTGAAGATGTTAAGTGGAATGAGAAAGCTGTAGACAGATGTTTGAAACTTGTTTCATCTTATACTATGTTACACCCTATAAAAATAAATATTTTGTATGTCAATTACATGATTCGGTGGGCCATGTTTCCTAATTGTAAAACAGAATTTTTCAATTGAACTCCTATTTATTAGAGATAATAACTAAAATTTAAATCTTCTAAATATTTCCTTTGACCAAAACCATTCAAGAATAAAAAATATATAAAGTACAAAGGCAATTGAAATATTCTTATCTATATAAATATTAAATACATATCATGCTTACATGAGTCTTAGAAGAGTTCTGTAGAGAGAGTCAATCTCATTTATACAAATAACTCCTGGCAGTTATTCCACAAGGCCCCTCAAAATTTCTACTAATAATCTTGTATGAATGTCACATAAAACAGCTGTGCTTAGCTTTCCATTTTATTTGCCATCTACTTACTGGATTACTAAATTCAAAACTTGATTTAGCTGTCTGACCCTTAGAAGACAGGATAAACAAAATACAGAGACATGGCATTAATTTGAATAAAACATATCTTCCCTGAGAGAGTCCATTTATCTCCACTAAATATAATGATTTCCTGGGCTGCCAAAGAAGATATGAATTCATCGATAGTTCTGTGTTCTTACACAGTAGCTACAGAAGTGGACCGGAATTTTGTAGATCAGGAATTCAATTAGATCAAGTAATTCATACAATCAAAGTTATTTAAAAAGTTTATTTTGTTTTGTTTTAAACAGAAAAGTATGATATTATAACGATCATCAGTGATATTAAAATGATCAGAATGGCAGTACATAGCAAAGAAAGCTGATATCCTGGAAATTTGGAAATGAAATATTAGCATTTTGACCACTACTAGAGGACATACTAGTAACCATAACATTGAGAATATGTCAGTGTATATTGATAGTGGCTGTATTTAGCACAGCATTTCAATAACAGAAGAGCATAATTAGGAATTCAATGATTTGAAAGAAGAAATACAAGGGAATAGAATCCATAAATTCAGTGACTTAATGGTTTTAAAAATCAGTATCAGATGTCATATAGTTGGAAATAAGAGAGAGACTTCTTTTCACCACTGAAGATCCATCAACATCCAGAAATAGGTCAAAGATCAGAGAAAAGGCATCTTTCTCTTGTTTTACTCAGCATTGCCTCCAGTAAGATGAAAAAGAGAAGCTTGAAGTCAAGGAAGCCACCATAAAGAAGATTTAAGACTTGTATCTAGAAAAAACTTTTGATTTGTTACTGATCATGTAATGACTGGAACTGAGAAGCTCAGAAGTATGGGAAAGTTTGGGGAAACATATTAATCAAGATTCTCTGATCTCAAATTCAGAAAGCCTTTGAATTTTCTGCTTATAAAAGATCTTTCAGAGCCCAGAAAGACTTTCTTCAGATGTTAGTTGGAAAAATTTGCACAGTTCCCAAACAAGGTATTCTTCTCAGTCCACTTTTCAGAATCATTCTAGAGAATCTCAATGACAAATTGTCATTACATTTTTAATGTGAGGTTGAGGGGTGAGCATAACACATTTTAGACCTTAAGTCGCTGGGCTAAGGGGAACCACATCTGAGCTCAATGGATATGACTAAGAAACACAATACTTGATATTTCTAGTCTTTCACCTGGATGCAAACACTAGATAGACTTTGGAGTTGTCTCTTTGGGGCAGGAGAAGAGAGTTTTCTCTTTGTGAAAAGAAAGTAGCAAAAGGTATTTGGTGATCAGAATTGCAGAATATGGCAGAGAAAGTTAGAAATTACTAATGTTTTTCCTCTCCTTTCTAGACACATAAATAAGGGTATTTTCTAGCTCCCTTTTAGTTAGATTAGGTTTTATCTATGTGCAAGTTCTGGTCAATGGATGAAGGACAGAGGTAAGGCATGCTATGTCCAGGACCAACACAGGAATAACTATCAGATACTAGCTACCATTTATCCTCCATTATGTAGGAATACCTGAGGCCCAGGATTTGGGTTGAAGATGGTATTGCCAAAGGACAAAATGAGTTGGAGACTTTTAATTGCTAAGCAGACCCCCTTAACTTTTACTCCTCACTGATGATCTCAGAGTGTGTATGACTTGAGAAACAAACATCTGTTGTGTCTATTCACTGATATTTGACAATTGTTTTTTACTTAATTAGAATATCCTATTAAACTCACACATAAATATACAGCAAAATGATATTCAGACAGTCTGAAACATCCATGACACATAGTCAAAGAATGTATTATATAAAGATTTGCTCCAAGAAATGGGTTAGAATGCCCATATTATCTTTGCCTAATGGAAAAGAAATGAGATCAGTCCTGTAGGAAAAAAATGCTGAAAAGAAATGGTATATTAGCAGTGAGGAGGAAATAAAATATCCCTACTCCTCCCATATTTAAAATGAAATCTAATCATGGGAAGAAAAAATACAGAAGATATCCAGGCTGAACTTTTGAAATTCATTGGGTAATCTAGTAGTCAATGAGGGAGTTGAATCCAGTTAAAGTACTCTACAGAAAGATTCTCAGTTAAGAAAAAAGGAAGGGTGGAGACAAAATTTATTATGTAAGCCAGTTCTATCATGTAGATTTCCCTAAAATACTAGCTCTTGTGAATTCCAGATACCCAAAGACATGGCAGAATTGAACAGGAGGTAGCAGAGTGAGTAATAGGGCAATGTGGAAGGTGACCAACCACTCAATAGGGTTGTGGAAACTACTGGAACTGTAGGCCCAGCCCATGTCTGTGTGCAAACCATGACAGTGCCCATGACAGATGGAAAGATCGGTGTGTAGAGAGTTATAGGAGTCTGAGGACATAAAAGTGCTCCTTGGGAGGCATGGTAGTGGAGTTTAGTCAAAAATAATACATACATACATATAGTTAGATAGATTTTTTGTCACTGCTTTTTTTCATAGTTTCTCCTCCTATGCAAAATAAATTAAATAATCATTGTATTCTGTCACCTGGAATAATGTTCAACATATGGAAGTTATTCAGTAAGTATTTATTCAATAAATGATACAGATTTTTTTCTTTTGATATGCCTTAGCCTCTCAGGCTCTATTATATTACAGTATATGAGTGTATATTAGAATGTGTGTGTGTGTGTGTGTGTGTGTGTGTGTGTGTGTGTGTATTTTAGAGAGGAGTGCCTAAATATTAAGAAATGACATAAGCAGAAAATTATATTTTGAAGATTAGAATCTGATATATAATCTTTGTAGAACTATGCTTATATTGTTATAATTATTAACAAAACAAAACTACTGTAATTTCATCTTTTCCTTTTCATGATGGCATTTAGGTAAGAAACTAAATCAGTAACTTATTTCAGAATTACATTTTTATTATTGTCCTCATGTCTCTAAAGAATTTATGTTCATATTTTAGCCTGAGTTTTAAAATGATAATTTATTGAGCCTTTTTCTTGTGTTGGTCTTTTCTAATTTTTTAAGGTTCTCCATGTCAGAGTCCTTTGGAGCTTCCCTTCCCTTACCCATTCACCTTATCTGTTTTATTTCCCTTTCTTAAAATAAAATTTTAAAAATGCCAGAAAAGGCAACTACATCCACAACTACTTGAATGTCAGAGCATTTGATGAGTTGAGGCATTGCAGATATAGTGATACATCTGCCATTGACTTTCTTGTTATTAATGGGATTCTAATTAGACCAATCAGTTTTAATTAGTATCCCGTCATTTAGCAATCTAATAAAACTCTGTGTCGACGAAAATTGATCTGGCCTTGATGCTAATTACTCTCCTAGACTCTAAGCTTTATCAAAATAGGAATTGATTGTTTCCAGGCAACCTAAGTTCTGTGTCCCTTCCTTTGTCTTCTCTCGCTTTCTTATACACAGTCTCCTACTTAAGCTGTCTTCTTAATTCTTATCATGTCCTCATCCTTAATTCATATTGTGCTCTTGTTCTTAATTTATTTCAACCACAACTTGCTCTTTGGTGTGACCTGAAAGAATAGGGCTTTATCGCTTGTCAGAGAAAGCATTCCTCAGTTAAACTTTTCCTCTATGGACTATACCAGATCATAGTCCTGTAATCCTGAATTCTGGCTCAAAGCTCAGGCAGGTAGGGTTAGACACAGGTCAGCCTCCACATAAATCAAAGTCAGGGAGACCTGAGGCTGTGGCTGGAATTGGAGATTTATAAAGACAGTAACATTTACATTACAAAAGAAATATCTTAACAATATTAATGTGGGATTGGTTTCCCTCCATTTTCTCAAAGCAATATGACAGTTTGAAGTTAAATAAACAAATATTTCCAAGAACCTGCTGACTGATGTTTCCCTCACAGTTACTCCAATCTCTTTGATTCAGAATAATTTGAGATAACTAATATTCTTTTTAAGTCATAAGTTATAAATCTGGAAAACTGACTTAAATGTTTAGATCTAGTATAGCTCATTAACTGTACAACTAGGGTTATTTTAAATGAAATTTTTATTGGAAAACAAACTTTAATGTATCTTCTTGTATAAAAATGAGTTGAATTGCACTATGTTTTTTCCTTTTAAACATATTTTGTATTAATGGTATTTTAAATCTAAGGGCAGGTATGAATTAAATCAAAGCAAGAGATTTCTTGACCTTAAAAGTTCCTTTTTATTATATTAGCATAACTGTTACTTGAGACACTGAAGTTCTCATTACCTGTCTAAATTTACCATTGTGTGATCCTCAGAAAGTGAGTAATAGCTATAGGTCTATGTATTTTCAGATGATGTAGGTATTGTGACTATAGAAATGAGTTTATGGAGGGAGGATTTTAGTTCTACTGAAACCCCTATAAAATATCCTGGAATGATATTGGGAACATATTAATGGCTTTATGTGAATTTGAAGTTTGCCTCTAAGAATCCATTAAATCTTACCTTGTGGATGATGTTAAAGGAAAATTAAGTTGAAGATCACTGACCTACTCCATAGACCAATACTTCTCATTGTATGGTCTGGCACAGCAACTGATCCATTAACTATTTGCTATCTTTAAGCAACGAGATAAGAGCTCACTGTTAGGAAGAAAATCACCCAAGTCATTAAGTACACTGTTTAGGTCAGCTGACATTAGCTTTTTTATAAGAAGACTTTAGATCAATGAAGAAATCAGAAAATCGAGTTATATTCTGGTGCTAGATCCTTATTTCATTATGTACTGTCATGTTGAGTAGTCTTACTGTAGATAGTCTAGTCATATTGAAAATATAATAGTATATATTCCTAGATGATATATACTTTCAGAGATAGTAGAATAATACTAATGGATGTGAGCTACAACTGTCCTACCTTTATCTGGAATTTTCACTATATTTAAGGTATATCATTTGGCCAGGCATGGTGGTGAACACCAGGAATCCCAGTACGTGGGAAGATGAGACAGGAGAATCACAAGTTCAAGGACAGACTCAGCAAGTTAGCAAGATGCTGTTTAAAAATTTAATAAATAAATAAGTAAATAAATGAATAGAGCTGAGTGAGTAACTCAGAGATAGAACGTACCTGCGATCCATTCCAACTATCTAAATAAATAAATAAGTAAAGTATATCATCCAATACATTCTTAATCTTACTGGAATTCCACTATGGGAATATGAGAGAAGCATATCTGGAAAGAACAGTTTATTCCATTCTGTCCAGTAAATACCTGATAGATAACTTGAAAATCATGAAAATTTTGAAGGAATATGACTTTTTCATGATAATGTCTATAAACATGTATAAAGGAATTTCCAACTATAGAGATATAAACTAAAATATGACTGAATACATACTTTTTTTAAGTAGACAAAGGACATGTTAAATCACATAATCAGAAAGTCTATGGTAGGCTCTAAGAGAGACTCCAGGCACTTAAGCATATGCTGTCTCCTCCATACTCTTGGAGGATGAGCGTTTTGTGCTGTCTACTGATGAATCCCTTGTTGCCTGGCCTAGTTCTGCTGGAGGTACCCCACCTTCATGTAAACATAGTGATAGTAGCTGAAAAGCAGCCACTTAGAGAGCTTGACCTGCATCTCGTAGTGTTTGTAGGTTGAATACCAGTGGGTGATCTATACCTGGAAAAGCATACAGGTGAGAAATGATAACCGTCCTGTTGCACTGCCTATAGATCAGGGAGGGGGAACATTGCTCTGAAAGCTTTGGTCACCTAGGATGTGAGTGTTTTTCATGGTCCAGGTGTGAGTCATTTGGGAAAAATAATCATATTTGAATTACATTACAGTAGTTTTGACCAAGAGATCCAATTACAAGAACAACAGAATCCAAAGAGGCAAAGCTTTATGATATATGTTGCAGTAACTGGACTAGCAATGTCACACATTTTCAGAGTGAATGTCTGAATTAGGAGACTGAAGGTACGAGAACCAGAGTGATGAAAGAGGGAATTCTTTGCATGTACATGAAAGCAGACACTAGATCTAAATGTCCAGAAATCACAGGGATAATAAAGTATAAGCCAGAGCCTGGCCAGAGAACTCCCTTAAATCTCTTTTTTCTTACCTTTTCTCCACCTCCAGGAAATGGAAAAAGCAACCTGGTGGTCATGTGATGATGGGGAAGGTAGAATTTAAAGGTGAGTGTTAACACCTATCATATTGCTCTTCCTACTGTAGACTTTCCAAGATTGAAGTTGTCAGGAAGAAAAGGAAAATGTTAAACTTTATGTTAATTTTGAAGTATTGTATGTTAATGAGCATTTTGATTACTAAAATGAGACTGTGTAGCTCAAAGTAATCAGGGAACATTTTCTAAGAGTGACTGAGAAGTTATATAAAGTGTGCCTTGTCTAGAAAGAAAAATAACTAGTTCCACAGAATAGGTTTGAATGGGTGGTAAGGAGAGAGATATACTTGTGTTCAATTTCACATTCTATGAATCCTGCTTATTTGATACAGTTGTTCAGGAAGTTTTCTTTCATTTCCACAGAACAACTCATGACAAACTCATGCAATTTTCACTCATGCAAAAATCATGTTAGAGTCAGCCCCTGAAAAGATGCTAAGGATGTAACAATGAAAAGAAATAAAATGTTTTACTTTCATGGAGCTTCTTTTGTCAGTTGATTTCATCTGCTAAAACAGAATACCATAGAATGGGTGTCTGGGGATGAAAATATAAGATCAAGATGCCAATATGTGCAGATTCTGGTAAGGGCTGTCTTCTGGGTTTCAGACTACTTATTTCTTCTTGTAGATTCACATGGTGGAGAGAGAATGAGCTAGCTCAATAGCTCATTCACAGGGATTTCACCCTCATGGCCTAATTACCATGAAAAGTCTCCAAATTAGTGCCTGTCAACAGATGAATGGATAGAATTCCACACAATGGGATTCTACTCAGCCATAAAGAAGAACAAAACTATATCATTTGCAGGAAAATGATGGAACTAGAGAATATTATGCTAAGTGAGATCAGTCAGTCTTAGAAAGTCAGTGTTGTATGTTTTCTCTCATATGTGGAAGCTAGAGAGAAAATAGGAAATGCAAGGGACTTGGGATAAATGTGGACAAAGACTCGTAGAAGAGTGGAAGGGGATTGGGGGAGTGAGGTGGAGAGGGGGAAAAGGAGGTTTGAGAAAGGAAACAGTTCAAATAATGCTTTGGATATATATAAAGGTTCTATTACTGGTTTTGCTAGCATGTACAGGGAGGGAGGGATAGTGGGGTAGAATGCAGAGGGAAGTATACCAAGAACTGTGTGCATGTGTGTTTGTATCACATTGAACTTTACTATGATGTATAATTGTATTGCGAAAAAATAAAAGTATAATTTTTTAAAAAAAACTCCACATTAAAATATCTCATTGACCTACAATGGATATGTAGTATTAAAGACAAAAGTATTTTAAACCACCAAAATTTTATTTGCTTGTTTACTATTGATTAATTATTTCTTGAGCATGACTTCCTCTGGGAGTCTTCGGGTTGTACAAAGAGATTGAATTTCCTCTTGAGAGAGTCCACTCATAGGAAGGACTTTATGGCCAAAATTTACAATATTTAGCTTTAAATTACAAAATATATTTTGAGTATTGTATGAAAGTTGAATTGTATAATAGCAAAAAAGGAAGTAAAAAAACCTTTAGAAAGCCATTTAAATACTATTCCTAATTTCATATAATTTATTATATTATCTGTGATTTAAATGTATTTCATTTTTGTAGTTGCCTACTCATTTTCTCTCTCCTCTTTCTGAATCAGATTTGTTAGATATTTGTCTCTCTTATTGATATCTAGAAAAAAAAAGACCTTGGATTTTATTTTTCCAGTTCTATTGTTTTATTACCTTCTAATTACTTTAGTATATTTTAAAATATGTTTTCTTTCTGTAGTTTATTTTATTTTTCAAATATTTCAAGTTAAATACAATGTTAATTTTTATGTAGTTGCTTGTTTTTTATAAATTAAAAACTTAAAGTTTGTCCTCCAAAAAAAAAAAGGCATTTAAGAGGCTAATCAATGGCCCAGGCAATAGTTTCTTCTGCTTATTCACAAAGCAGGTAGCTAGGGGAAAATCTCAAGATAAGATGGAAGAAATAATAGATATTCATAATATATTCTAGAGATGAAAGCAAAAAGATTTACTATAGTATAAAAAAGGAGAAGAAAGTTATCTTCAATCATTTGCCTGAGACATAGATAAATGGTGGAGTACATTAATATGAAAGAGTAGAAAAGAGAGATTGAAAATTAGAGTTTTCTTTTGGATACATTTAGTTTGACACAATGTTTTCCCTTGTTCTTTTCATATATTTCTACCTACTCAAATTTTACTTTTATTTGCCTTTCTCTTATAATTTTATACATTTATTTTAGGTTAAATATCACATTATTATTTAGTACTAGAATCATTGATAAGCTGTGATGAATTCTGATCAGTGAATAGTATAGTCAACAATTAATACCATGGCTGTCAGGACTACATGTCTCCTCATCTTGGAAACAATGTAGAGCCGAGACACTGGTATAGAGGTTAGCTGCCTCATTTGAGGTTAAAAAAAATATTGTTTTGCTTTTGTAGTGCAAATATGTGTAGAAGAGCACTTATGGATGCTGAGTAGCCTGAAGGATGGATGCTTCAGGCTATTAATTTACTGTCTCTAAACTCCAAAGCTACCTTGCATTGCCCTGCTTACGTGTTATAGTTTAGAACTTAAATGTCCCCTCCAAAGCCCTGTGTTGAAGGCCTGGTTCTCAATGCAACAGAGTTCTGGGGGCGGGGGGTTGGAAGGTGATTGAATCATGAAGGCTCATGAATGGATTAATCTTTTCATTGACTCAGAGTTCAATGGGTTTAGGGGAGGGATCTGAGGCATTTGCACAGTGATGGGAAGCTGACTAACACATTACAATACTGGAATCAGATGCTGCAGACTGTGTTTCTCCTTTGTAAGCTGGTTTGATGTTAAGAGATCATCATAACAGTGGGCAATGTGTCCTTATGAAGCAATTTGATACCAAACTGAAAATGTCAGATTGAAAACTACTTTGGGCATATGGAATTTAATCATAATGGAGAGGTTAAATTGTGAATTTTCAGAATATGGATAGAATTTATACCATTGTAACTTTGTGAGTCACCAAAGAAAGGTCATAGGTAAAGGGTCCCTGATCAGATTGATTTTTGGTTAAAATTTAGAAGCTAAGTAGAAAATGACAATAAAATTATGAGATTGAAAAGGAGTAGTCAAATAAATATGGATAAAACTAATTGAGTGAGATTTTATGGACACAAAATAAAAGCTTTTTATGGAAGAAATTTTCAACTTTGTTGAAAGCAGTTGAGAAATGAAGCAGGAGGTCTGGGAAATTATCATGATATTTGGCAAAATCCTTATGTCTATGATCTAAGCAATCTCTCTTTCTTATTATTGTAATTTCTCATCATAATTACATGATAAGTTAGAACAACAGTCTCTACCTTATGTCACACATTTGGAGAATGATAATAAGATAAATTTTACATAAATGTTTTTCAGTTTTCCCAAGGGCTTCTCGCTCTTAATTATTTGATATTCGATCTTTTTCTTAAATAATTTATTTTCTTAATTATCTCAGTAGATATTCTAACTGGTTATTATTTTTAAAATAATTTGCAAAATAAAAGTATCTGTCATATTTTTTCTAGATTTGCAATTTTCATACCAATTTATTTGTAATGTATTAGGTATAAGCAATAGTATGCAATGATAAAAGATATTGATATTTCCAGGTAGAAACAGGCAAAGTAGCATAAACAAGGGTATTTAATTAAAGGTGAATCTTATTTTCATAATAGTAAATTTTGTAAAACTTGGATAGAATACTAAACACCATATCCTCTCCCTTCACGTATATTTCTAGTAGATAATACTCTGGTGTTGGTTCTGTCTATTAAGATGAACATTACTGACAGACTACAAGAATTCAGATTTGGTTAGACAAAATGTTGAAGAAATGTGAAATGAAAAGCTGTGAAAAGAATTGAGTATATTTAGCAACAAGCAAAGGGAGATTGAAGGGGTCAAATATCTGAAAAGTTATTATAGGAAAGGAATTAAACTTCTCACACACTATTCGCTATCAGGCAGAAAAAAAGATTAGACTGAGCCAGAGGACAAATATCAGGAACCATGGTGTATTCATACGGTGGACTGGCAATCTGTCCCGGTGCAAGGTTTTTCTAGTACATTGTTCTATATTGTAGTTTCTGGAAATCTAAAACCTACCTTTCTTACACTCCCTTCAAGATAAGGTTCTGAATATAAAATTGATTCCACCAAATAATGTTCTTGTAAAATTTTGAAGGCAGAATTGAAGTGGATGCAATCTTCCTGCTGGAGATATTGGATTTTTCTTTCTGTTTGTTTCTTAAATTGTAAGATCCCAGAGACAGATAGATCACCAGTGGCAGTGAGACTCAAGATTTCAGAGTCCGATCACTAGGCTTGTAGCAGTCAAAGGGCAGCTGCAAAAGAAGCATGAATAGCTTGAGTCATAAGTCAGAGTCATGTTACTCATTAGTACTGAACAGCAATTATTTTGTTATTCTTCTTCCGAGTATGTGGTAGGATTGCATTTTGTAAACCTCTTGAAATAGGTGAGGCCATGCTACTTGTTTCAACCAATAGGATGTACAGAAGTTGTATGTATCACTTCTAGGTAGAAGCATATGAGTGTTGGCATGTACTTCTTCATCTTTCCTTTTTCCTCTGCCATGGCTAAGGTAGAAGTATGTACTGAAAAGGAGTTGCAACACTGAGTCACCACATCCATAGCAGCTGCCCTGGAAAGGCTTTAAGTTATGTAGGAGAGCTTATGTGAGCAATAAAGATACATCATTTTTTTCCCCATTGTTGTTTTAACCCATTTTTCCCCGTGGTCTCACATGTGGAACACCTAAAAAAGTGTAAATATAGTATGCAATATAATATAAATATATAACATCTATTTATAATATAATAAGAATAAGAACATAATTATACTATAAAATACTAATATCATTTAGTATTTATATATATAAGATCTAGATCATGATTTCTAACCTATTTTATTGCACCTATATCAATTTTGTTCAAATATTCACAGGATTAAAAATGTGGTACTTCATAGGTTAAGGCAACAAGATTTGGAAATTGTTTCCCTAGCATGTGCTAAACTAATCTCAGTACTACAGACATTGGTATCTCATATGAGATGTTGTGATAACAAAGTGAAAAACATGTGACATTGGTTTGGGTAGAAAAAACTTTGAGTTTCAAAATTCATAGTCAATAGTATTTATTGGTAAAGTAACTCATAAAAAGCCTTTTGATGGAACATGGAAGGCTAATCATGTACTTAGTGAGCTTGTAGAGAGAAGAAGTACATACAAAAGTGGGCATGACTGTGGGATGATTACTGTTGACTGGGGTAGGAAGGCATTATGTGAAAGAACGATTAAAAAAGACGAAACTTGGAGATTTCTGGGCTTGGAAAAGGAGCTATTTCTCAGCTCTTCACTGTAGATGTAAAACCTAAGAAAGATTTTGAGTGACAAGAATCAAATAAAGGGAACAACCATCACAATAGCCATTATAATCTCTGAATGGATTAAACTGTCTCCGATTAAAGATCCAATTAAGAGTGAAGCTGAGTAGAGTGAATCTTTAATTTGTTGAAATGTCTTATGGAAAATAGATTAAGGTAGGTTTCAATCACAGAGCCACCACAGTCCAGTTACACAGAATAACAGCTAGGTTAAAAGAGGGATGGTGGTAAATTTGGAACTAAATGTATGCTACAAATTTGCAAGTTTGAGAAAAACTGTGAATTTTACTATATACTCACATTACTGAATGAAATGAAAAGTCTACTAAATTTCTAAAGAGATATAATACCCAGGAAACAAGTACTGAGCTAAAAGATGTCTCTGACTAAAGATTTGAAGTAATATTTTTGCTCCCTAACTTCTGTAAGCAAGAATTGGGCTGAGATATTTTCCCAGTCACAAAGAATGGTGTATTTCTCTAACTCCCAGGTCTGATGTAGCCATGGAGGAAAATGGGATAGGAAGAATATCTCAGGAACCACAGAATCAGGAAGAGGAGATATTTCCCATATTCTCTTCTGTAGAACAGAAAGGTCATTACTACAGAACAATGTGGTTATTTTTGTGCCTCTTATTTTCTTCTCAAAATAGAAGAATTTTGGAACAATTCTATTCCATTTCTATAAATATGATGCTGGGATATATAATTTGTCTTTTTTATGCCTCTCTTAATCAACAGAAACTATATTTGGACCTGATGTAGACACGGTTATGAATACCAAGAAGTCATTGACTTTGAGTTAGGTGCACAATGGGTAGGACTTTGGAACATTAAAACAGCATATGGTGGTCATTGGTACTGCTAAGCAATTTTGTTGGTTGTTCTTCCAAACCCAAGGGATCTACTTCCCTGTCCACTAGAAGTTAGGGGCAGCTATGGGACTTGTTTTGGCTAAGGAGAATTGAGCAAAAGTGGCACCTGTGGCTTTTGAGAGAAAGTATTTAAAGAACAAAGGAAAACATCAAGAGTCTATATAGAGAGCCTGTAGAGTGGGATATCTTTTCCAGCTCTTCCTCTGATAGAGGACTAATATCTAGAATATAAAATGTACTTAAAAGACTTAACAATAAAAAACAACCCAATCAAGAAAGGACAATTGAACTAAACAGACACTTCACAGAAGAAGAAAGACAAATGGCCAATAAATATATATAAAATATGTTCAACATCATTAGCAATCAAAACAATGCAAATCAAACTACACCAAGATTCCATCTTTTGATTGCCATTTCCAACCAAAATGGCAATTATCAAGAAGTCAAACAACAATAAATGCTGATGAGAATGTGGGAAAATAGGAATTCTTCTACACTGTTGGTGGGACTGCAGATTAGTGCAGCCACTATGGAGACCAGTGTAGATATTCCTCACAAAACTGGGAATGGATCCATCATATGATCCAGCTATACCACTCCTAGGTATTTTTCCAAAGGGATTGAAATAATAATATTATAGTGATACATGAATATTCATGTTTATAGGAGCACAATTCACAGTAGCCAAATTGTGGAACCAACTTAGCTGTCCATTAACAGATGGATTACAAAATTATGGGACATACTCAAAATGGAATTCTACTGAGAAATAAAGAATAAAATATGTAATTTGCAGGAAAATGGATGGACCTGGAGAATATTATGTTAAATGAGATTAGTCATTCACAGAAAGTGAAGGGTCACATGTTTTCTCATATGTGGAGATTAAGGAATAATTTTGATACAAGACAGATTTTAGATAAAGATGGAAAATCCCAGTGGAGCAATGGAGGCGGCTTAGGAGAGGGTGGGAGAGATTTAGTGAAGAAAATACTTCCATTGATGTTGTGTACATATGTGAAATTATTAATGCTAATCTCAATATTATGTATGGGAAAGGAAAGGGACCTGGTGGTGGGGAGCTCACCAAGTACTGTGTGTCCCTGTCACTCCCTAACTACATCATGATGTTAGATTACAGTGCACCTATAAAAGCATATTAAAAATGAACAAATGAATTATTTTCTATCTTTTTCCCCATTGTGGTGATCACACAAACTCATACTTATGTAGAGGTACAACTATCAAACATCTCATAGGAGACCCAGAGGACTCTCCATAAACTGCAGTGGACATTGTTTGAACAAGAGATAGGTTTTATTTTTTTAAACCAATAAACTTTGAAATTTTTAAATTACAACATAAACTAGGAAATCTGAATAATACAACACATATAGGGCTTTGATCCTGAAGCTAAGGTTTCTAGTACTGACAATTCAATTCTGTGTCTCTCATATTGTGATAGAAATTGCTGGAAAGCTAGGGGTAGCTTAAACTGTGTTCTAGCTCTCATAATAATTTTTAATTACCTAAAACTATGTTAATTTTTTTCTGCCTAAGACACATAAAGTATATTCTGTTTCCTAAAACTGAACCCTGACTAATATGCCCATCGAGGCAGAATAATACAGATGCATGGCTAAAATAATTCAATACTTGGCACATAATCTAATAGATAAATTGGAAGTAGAAGCCAAAAATTAAAAACCTCAAAATTTAATTATGAAGACTACAGATATAGTGGGTGGCCTAAACTATGGAACAGAAATCCGAGACTAATTTCTACCAATTTCCAGAATATGTATAGAGACTTTAAATTATTTCAATATGAACTTAGGTGGGTCTGGTAAATTAATTAAAGAAAACTGTAGAGGTAGTAGGCGTAAATTTGGAGGTCCAACATTGGGGATCAGAGTTGGGAATAAATTGCTATACAGTATATGAAACTTTCTTTTTTTTTTTGCGGTACCGAGGATTGAACCCAGGGGCGTTCTACCTCCGCGCTACACCCCCGGCCCTATTTTTTAATCCTTTATTTTGAAACCGGGTCTCACGAAGTTGCGGAGGGCCTCACTAAGTAGAGAGACAGAGAGAGACGGGGAGAGAGAGAGAGAGAGAGAGAGAGAGAGAGAGAGAGAGCTGAGGCTGGCCGCGAACCCGGATCCTCCGGTCTCCGCCTCCCAAAGTACTGGATGAAACTTTCTAACATTCTAAAAGCTTCTCAACATTCCTGACTTCCCCGTGGAGCAATGAGCTTCTTGGAAGTATCCAAGCATTTTGTATATGATTTTGGTAAAGGCTATTACTGAAGGCGTCCCCATATCAGAAAGGAGTCACAGTTATGATTAGAAATGGTAAGCTGGGCATGGTGGGCACGCTTGTAATCCTAGTACTTGGGAGACTGAGACAGGAGGATCGGGGTTCGCAGCCAGCCTCAGCTACTTAGTGAGGTCCTCTGCAACTTAGTGAGAACCTGCTTAGTGTATACTTCCATTTATGCCTGTAATAAATTCAAAAGCTTAATATGTACATGTTTATATACATACTTATCCACACACATTCATTTCATCTTTTGGTATGTAAATATGTAAGGTTATTAGATTGGTGTATAAAATCCTATTTAGCTTTGAAATCCTCGTTCTTAGATGATTCTAAAGTGTGAAGAGTTGTTGAAATCTTGGACAATTTTGTGGACAAAGGGTGGGAATCTGTAGGACAAGCTAGATAGTGTTATGAGACCTTTAGATTGCATGAACAATTGAAATGGACTGGGAAAGAGAGTATGGATTATTTCAGGAATGAAACTATATTTATTCTAATGAGGCTACAGAGAATTATAAAATATATGGAGAATACATGTCTTCTAGAAGTGGCCACTAAGAAAATTGGAAAAGTGCTATTGTTCTTCTGGTTAGAACTAATGCTTGGTTTGCTTTTACAAGTGAAACTAATTTGATGTTCTCATTAAAATATAAAGCAATTTTTATTCTTTGATTAAAAATATATGTCTGATATTTATTTATTTATTTGTATATTTATTATTTAATGTCCAATATTTATAAAAATACTGGTTCAGAGAAAACATCTCTTTAGATCATCTGGGGTTAAAAAAAGTATTTTGAAACTGGTTTCTACCCATCTACTAGAAGTATAAATAATGCTGAAACCTAAGAGGTTTGTAACATATTAGGAAGAAAAAAAATGAGTATAGATGATATTAGCAACAGGATACCACCTAGCCTGTTTGAGAACAAAGCCTATAAAAATGTGTAATTTTCCCTTAGGTATTGTAAATTGACCACATAACAGCATCAAAATTTTCACTTGTGAGAAAAATAAGATAACACATGCAGGCTAATTGCTGAGAAGAAAAACTGTAAAACAAGATAAAATGTGTTATTTGAGATTTATATTATGATACTTGACAGTTTTACTTTGAAGTCCCACACTTGTTTTCAAGAGCCCTATGTTGGAAATCAGGCCAGCTGTGTGCATGGCCAGTTTCAGTAGTGAATTTTATTTTTAAAAAATATTTTGAGCCTGGCCTGGTGGCACATGCCTGTAATCTCAATATTTGTGAAGGTGAGACAAGAGGCACCGGTTCAAGGTAAGCCTCAGTGATTCAGTGAGACTCTCAGCAACTTAGTGAGATCATGTTCAAAATGAAAAATAAAAGGGCTGGGGATGTAGCTCAAAGGTAAAATGCCCCTGGGTTCAAACCTCAGTAACAAAACAATACAACACAAAAACATTGAAAATCCAGTAACCTGCTCCCTCCCTCTTTTCTTGTGTATTAGTCAAGGTTTTCCAGAGAAACAAACTGACAGAGTATATACATGTATACATATAGAATCTAGAATCTGGAATCTGGTGGTGAAATAAGATGAGAAGATGGAATTGAAAATAAATATTTGAAGGACATTGAGAGGATATCTTAATACAGAAAGATAAAGATGAAAAGATTATCCTCTGCCTTATTAAAACTTCAAATGTCACAGTTCTGTGTGCTTTCATGGAAGTATTTTAGTCTTTCTAAAAGTTACTGGAGAGAGAGACAGAAACATAAGATCTATTTGGTTCACGCAATTGTGGTGGGTGACAAGCCCACAGTTTGCAGGGTGGGGCCGCAGGCTGGAGATCTAGGGAACAGCAGATGTCACAGTTGGTGTCCGAAGGTAGCAAGAAAGCAGAATTCTCTTCATCAGGGGCTTGCAGGATTTTTTTAAACCTTTTACTGACTGGATGAGGAGTTTTCACATTACAGCAGATAATCTGCTTTACTCAGTCTTCTGATTTAAGTGTTAAGCCATGGGGTGGGGCATAGCTCAGTGGTCGAGCACTTGCCCAGTATATACAAGGCCTAGGTTCGGTACCCAGCACTGAAAAAAAATATACATACACACACACATCCTTAATACTTGCATCATCATATATATATACATATGTAAATGTATGTATATGTATATATGTATATATACATATGTAAATGTATGTATATGTATATATGTATATATACTTATATCTTCATATATAAATGTATGAATATGTATATATGTATGTATATGTATATATACTTACATCTTCATATATATATTTACATATATACATATACATGAATATACATACATATATAAGTATATTCCTATATACTTATAAAACTGTATACACATTATATATGAAGATGTTAAGTATTAAGTCATTTAAAATATTCCTTTATAGAAACATCTACATTGTTCTTTGATCAAATATCTGGGCCTAGCCGAGTTTACACACAAAGGTAACCATGATAACTTACAAAGAAGATGCAATAGTTTGGATGTGGAATGTGACCTAAAGGTCCATTTGCTAAAGTCTTGGTTCCAGCCCATGGTGCTGCTGGGGTGGTGGAAACTTCACAAAGTAGCGTCTGGAGGTGGTTTTATTTCTTTTTGTGGGTGTGCCCTCAAGGGGCCCATGTGACCCTGGTATCTTCTCTTTCTTTTCATTCTTGCCCCTGAGTTGAACTGTTTGTTCTGTTGTACACTCCCTGCCATTGCCACCTGGCACCCCCAGATGAGGCCAGAAAATGATATGTCTGCTGGATCATAGACTGAAATCTCCAAAACTTAGAGTCAGAACAAACCTTTCCCCTTTAAGAGTTGATTATCTCATGTATTTGTTACATAACAGAAGGCTAAAGCAGGAATCTAGGCCCTTCCCAATCTTTTCTTATCTTTTCCCTCAAATCTGTATGGAGATCTATGACTGACACCAGAACTGGATTCCTAATAGCAGCTTAAATATTTTACTCCATTCTCAGGGGATTGATATTTTGAGGAGAAAGTTTCTAACCTAAATATGATTAAACACTCCATATATACTTTCAAGTTTACTTGATTGGCAGAAAATAATTATTTTGAGTAATAACTTCCCTTTACTTTCCTACACCCAACACAATCACTTTTCTATTGTACATGGACACCCAGTTTGTCCTCATTATAAGCACAAAAACTTTGCCGCTCCCTCATGCCAATTAATTAAATTCCATGACATTGATTTAGTGCCCAATTTGTGCCAAGTCTATACTATAACTCATGGCATCTTAAGGTAAGAACAGATAATCTTATAAATGACCTCAAAGTCTACCAAGGAAAACATAGAGTACATATCAATAAACAAAACACATTTTGTCATGTGCTACTCTAATTATATAAATAAGCTATATTAGAAGCAGAAAGGAGGGAATCATAGTTTCAATCTTGTGTTGTAAATGAAGTTTTCAAAAATATAAGATGGCAGCTAACTGTATATTGAATGATGACTCACTAGATGGATTACTGGCAGGGAAGGAGGGAGTGGAATTCAGCAGGTAAAGGGAAGCAGGGGGATATTTGTGGGAAGAACTGAAGCTGACTGGAAGAGAGGCTATGTGAGAAGGTTGGTGGGGGCCCAAACCGAGGGGATGGGCTAGACCAGACAGTGAATACAGAACTAGCAAGATTGGACTTGATCCTGCAGGGAATGCAGAGCGGCTGCAGGTATTTAAGGTGCGATGCAACATCATCAGATTTTGTTTTTAAAATTTAATTTTATACTTTTATTTTCTTTTTTTTTTTTTTTTTTT
>PVJS01003349.1:0-75000 GCA_004027185.1 Glis glis
TCTCGGGAAGGTGGGCAAGGAGTCGGCGATGAGTGACAAACAGACACAACTCAAGGAGGTTGCATCTGAGTGTATTTTGCAAAGTTTCAGGCAAGGATTTTATACACAATGATTAAGGAAACAAAATACATCATCAGCTGATTGTTCATGCTTGTGGTTTATACAATCTTAATGTTTTTTAAGAAATAACAGTGCAAAGTTATGAGAGCAGATAATCGTCAGAGCATATGTGACGTTTGGCATAATGTTGTGGGCAGCTGCTAGACGTAACAGTGCAAATTGTCAGAGTATACGTCTCATTTGGCATAATGCCGTGGGCGGCTGCTAGACGTGGTTTTGGCACCTAGATTATCTATTGAGGTTATGGTTACAGGGCAAGAGTTCAAAGCCTAACATAGTGCCTTTTATCGCTCTTTTACTAAGCAAGAGCCTGGGAGCATTCTGGGCCAAAGTTACATTGTTATGAGTTTGACTTCCTGGGAAAGATTCATCTGTTTTACTCATAGGGCACAGTTGATAATTTGGAGAAGAACACTGTACTCACTGAGCCATATCTATTAAAGATTAAGAGAATCATTGACAAGAAGGTTACAGCAAAGAGAGACGAACACAGAGGATTTTTGCCAGGCCATCTTCCTCTTCCGCCTGCAACTGGGAGTCATGTCCCCTAGGTGGGTGAGGTCATCTGCACCTCCTGGATCGAAGAACAATCAAGTCTCTCCTCAGATAGACTTCAGCTATAGAAATGTATAGCACTTTTAACAAGTCTTAATCGTCCTGTTTGGCAAAGCTTATACCTCTCAAGGCTGTGTTTGCATCTATGAGCCTGAAGCCAAAGAAATGGCTCCCCACACCAGATAATTAATTGTTATTTGTGCTTCTAAGAATAAGTGCATGATGGTATAAGAACAAACCAGGGATGATCCTTTTTCTGTCTGGAATAAGTCAGCACTCCTAAGAAAAGACCTTTAACCCTCATTTCACCATCTACTGAAACACAGTTCTAGTGACATCTGATCTTCATTCACTTAACCCTTGACATAGCCACAGCACCCACTGGGCCCAACTCGTATTTCTGAGTTGCTTTGCTGAGAAGTTCTCTATTTGTGAAGATTACTGTTCCATATTTCATTTTATTCTTTACTAAAGAGCTTACAAAAAGCAAAATAAAATGGATTTATATTTTAAAAGTGGAATAAAATCCATTCTATCATAGAATTACAACATGAATCTAAGATACTTTTTACCCTGAAACTATTTGCTATTTCATCATTCTAAGAATTGTTTCATCAATTATCATTGATTGCTCCCAACAGTACTAAAAAAGATTAAATAATAAGGAAACAGAAAAATGATTAGAATCATCTAAAAGGATGATCCACAGTGAAATACATCATCACTGTGGCATCATCCTTTTATTTCCATACTGAGTTGACCAAAGGATTCCATCAATAACTTTTCAGAAAAGATAAAATAAGACTGTGGACACAATCTTTTTAGACTGCTTTTAATTGTCATTAAACACAGTTGACAATGCAGAAAATTTTTTTCCTCTCCATACTGGCAAAGAGAAGAAAATTGACATGGAATTGACAAGTCACAATTATTAGATGAATCAGAAGATGAATGCTAAGTGACAAATGGTGGCATTCCAGACTGGAGTGACGATGGTGAAATTGATGGTACAAATGAAACCTGTATGAGTCTTTGGATGACAATATCCCGCATGAGTTTTCTCAAGTGAGTAATATTTCTCTAGGGAGTAATATTTTTTAATGACAAAAGGAAAATAAGTACAGCATTCTGACCCACTTAGTCATCTAATGGAAAGAATTTCATCATGTAATATTGTGGGAGAAAAATTTGTAGCATCCAGCTTTGCTAAAAGAACATGCGACAATACCCTTTCATCTTTTCTGAACTTATAATTCATAAGTGGACAAATGCTAAAGGTATCTGCATAGCTGGAAGAGGTTAAGTGACATAAATAAACCTAACCAAGGAGGTAAAAGACCTTTACAAGGAAAATTATAAACATTGAAAAAAGAAATTGAAGAAGATCTTAGAAGATGGAAAAACCTCCCGTGCTCTTGGGTAGGCAGAATAAATATCATCAAAATGGCCATTCTTCCAAAAGTGATCTACAGATTCAATGCAGTATCCATTAAATTACCAAGGTCATTCTTCACAGACTTAGAAAAATCAGTCCTTAAATTCATTTGGAACAACAAAATACCCAGAATAGCAAAAGTAGTTCTCAGCAATAAGAACCATGCAGGAAGCCTCACAGTACCTGAATGCAAACTAAACTACAGAGGCATAGTAATAAAATCAGCATGGTACTGGCACAAAAGCAGACACATTGACCAAAGAAGCAGAATAGAAGACTCAGAAACAAATCCGCACACTTTCAGTCAATTGATTTTTGACAAAGAAGCCAAAAACATACATTGGAAAAAAGATTGCCTCTTCAATAAATGGTGTTGGCAAAACTGGTTAATCACATGCAGAAAAATGGAAATAAACCCCACTTTCTCACCCTGCACAAGAGTCAATTCAAGGTGGATCCAAGACCTGGACATTAGACCAGAGACCGTGCAGCTACTTGAAGAGGGCATAGATTCAACACTTCAACACATAGGCACAGGTAAAGATTTCCTCAACAAGACCCCAAAGGCATAAGCTGATAAAAAGAGGGTCAATACGAGGGATTGCATTAAACTGAAGAGCTTCTGCACAGCAAAGGAAACTATTAAGAACCTCAACAGAGAATGGACAAAATGGGAGAAGATTTTTGCCAGCTACTTCTCTGATAAAGGACTAATATCTAGAATATACAGAGAACTCAAGAAACTCACCACTAAAAAAACAAACAACCCAATCAAAAAATGGGCAAGTAAACTAAATAGACACTTCACTAAAGAAGAAATACAAATGGCCAATTAATGTATGAAAAATGTTCATCATCATTAGCAATCAGAGAGATGCAAATCAAAACTATCCTGAGATTTCACCTAACCCCAATTAGAATGGCAATCATTAAAAACACAAACAATAACAAATGCTGGCGAGAATGTGGAGAAGTAGGAACTCTAATACACTGTTGGTTTGATTGCAAATTAGTGCAACCACTTTGGAAAACATTATGGAGGATCCTCAGAAGACTGGGAATGAACCTACCATATGACCCAGCAATAACACTTCTAGGTATCTACCCAAAAGAATGGAAACCAGACTACCAGACTAATGCATGCATACCTATATTTATAGCTGCACAATTCACAATTGCCAATCTATGGAACCAGCCAAGATGTCCATCTACAGATGAATGGATTACAAAACTACGGGATATGTACACAATGGAACTTTATGCAGCCATAAAGAAGAACAAAATTACATCATTTGCAGGAAAGTGGGTGGAATTAGAGAACATTATGCTTAGTGAAATTAGTCAGTCACATAAAGTGTAAAGTCGGATGCTCTTCCTAATATGCGGAAGCTAGGGAGAATAGGGCATAGGAGGGACTCCAGACAAAGATGGAGAAAACCTTAGATGACTAAAGAAAGCAACCTAACTGAGGGATATGGGAGGGGGAAAGAGGGAAACACCCTAATGCACAAGATGCACATACACAAACTTATCAAAGTCAACTACTATGCTGAGCACGAGAAGAAGGGAAGGGGGAGGGAAAAGGGGTGGAAACTGGGGGAGGGAAAATTGACCAATGTGTGCATGTATACTTTTACCACCCTGAAATTCATCAAGATGTATGATTACAATGCACCAAAAAAAAATTCTAAATATGGATTGGTCATTATAATGTGCTTATAAATAGAATGTTAGTTATGATAAAAATGTTAGCCAAAAAAGATAGTCACCTTCATCAAAATTATCGACTGTCAAAATGTTTAAGGGGTCATCAAGAAATGCACTTCAATGATACAAATTGAAGAATCCATTGTAATGGTGAACTAGGATCTGAGCTGTATCTGAAATCTGAAATCCGAAACCAGCATTTCCAAGATGGTGTGACAACTGAAAAGCATTAGTTTCATTCAGGGGCAGTGTCCTCTTCAGGCATCTCTACCTTCAAAAGCCATAAAATTTGAAATGAAAATTTTGGTTTGCTGTGTTTAAGTAGTTGCTAAAAAATTAAATCAAATTGTTTCCACCATTTCTTTATTCTTATTTCCACATTTGTTGCATGAATGGAAAATGTTAAAGATAAAAAGGGTCCAATGGTAGCAGATGGTAAAATGGTAAAAACACACTTTGTCTGGAACTTGCAGGGGACAGTCCTGGCAGCAGGAATGGGGTATGTGGTGGTTTTCCAAAAGCATCTCTTTCCTTCAGAGCATGATTCCAAGGTTGTGTGGTTCACATTTCTTTTTGTATTTTGCTTTTCAACCTCTGGCTTAACTTAAGATGTAGATTTCACTTTCTCCTCTTATTATGGTCCAAAAGGAAGTAGCCCCCAAGTCTCTTCCTACCTTCAGAGTAGGAATTATATTGGAAATCCAGTTTAAAGAACCAAAGCAGTTGATGACAGCAGTCAAAATTTCGATTGAGATTTTTCAATATGAAGGAAAGGATGGAAAGAAGAAAATGTCCCCACTAAATTGCAAACTATAATTACATATGAATTCCTAGGATTCCTATAAGAACTACCACAAACTGGGTAGCTTATAATAAGAGAAATTTAGTCTTTCACAGTTCTGAGGACTAGACGTCCAAAGCCAAGTGTCAGCAGGGTTGGTTCCTTTTTGGAGGCTCTGAGATAAAATCTCCTCCACGTACACATGCACACGCTCCTAGTTCTCTGTGGTTGGCAGCAATCCATGGCATTCTTTGTCTTATTAATGTATAACCGCTATAATCAGCCTGTCTTCAAATAGGGTTCTCTTCTCCATGTGTCTTGTCTGTGCCTCTCTGTCTAAAGTTCTCTTGTCTTACAAAGATATGAGTCATATTAAATTTAGGACCCACTCTAATCCAGTATGACCCCATCTTAACTTGTCTACAACTACAAAGACTCCAAATGATATCATATTCATAGGCTCCAGGTGAACATTCATTTGGGGGAGACACTATTCAACAGAGTAAGATCATTTTTATTGGAAATCACCCATTAATTTGGGAGGCATATGGGCCCTTTGGTTGAACAAAAATATAAGAAATGTAAAGAAAAGATTTGATAGTTTACAAGGAGGAAGACCCCAATATTTGGATTCATTTTTTAAAATTAAATATTGATACAGTAAATAATATAAGTAGATGTCTTTTTTGGTGCATTGTAATTTTACATTATAGTGAAGCTCAGAGTGTTAAATACATGCATGCACACACAGCATTCATTGTGTTTCCCTCCAGTTTCCAGCCCTCCCCTCCCATAGATAGTCTTTACATTGATACAAGTAACTTCATGTATGAACAAAAAGTTTTGAGAAGTTTCCATCATCAGATCTCCTCTATCTCTTCCCCTCCCCCCTCTCTCTAACTCCCCCTTCCCCCATTCCACTAGTGTCTCCCCTCATTTATCTGAGGTCTTCTTTTTTCCCCAGGTTCTCTCTAGCTTCCATATATGAGTGAAAGCATATGACCCTTGACTTTCTGTGACTGGCCAATCGCACTAAGCGTAATATTCTCAAGTTCCATCCACTCTCCTGCAAATGACATATTTGTGTTATATTTTTATGGCTGAGTAGAATTCCATTGTGTGTACGTATATACCATAATTGTGTAATCCATTCTTCTGTTTATGGACACCTAGGCTGGTTCCATAGTTTGGCTATCGTGAATTATACTGCTACAGATAGAAATGCATGTGTCCCTATAGTAATCTGATTTCAATGCTTTTTGGAAGATTCCCCAAAAGTGGTACGGCTGGGTTGTATGTGGCTCCATTCCCAGTCTTTTAAGGAACCTCCATACTGATCCCCATAGTGGCTGCACTAATTTGCAATCCCACCAACAGTGAATAAGGGTTCCTATTTCACCACATCCTCACCAGCATTTACTATTGTTTGTATTCTTGATTATTATCATTCTTACTGGGGTTAGACAGAAACTCAGTGCAGTTTTGATTTGCATCTCCCTGATTGCTAATGATGTTGGCATTTTTCATATATGTATGTATTAGCCATTTGTATTTCTTCTTTGGAGAAGTGTCTCTTCAGATCCATTGCCCATTTTTTAATTGGGTTCTTTATTTTTTAGTATTCAGTTTTTAAAGCTTTTTATATATTCTAGATATTCATCTTCTATCAGAAGGGATTAATTTTTGAAATTAAATATTAATACAGCAAATAATGTAAGTGGAAGATTTTTTAAAGACTCGACTAAAGCCCAAGTACATTAAGAGAAATTGGAAACAGACTAAAAATCAAAATTTGGAGTGATTTTCTTCTTATTGTCTTTTTACTTTTTTGGAGGTTTTAATGGATTTTCATTTATAATTCATTTTGGATATAACTCTCTTTTAAATCTTAATAGGAGTAGCAAACATTTAGTTCCTTCTTATTCCTGCATGTGAAGAATAGTATTCAAGGCTATCTTTTTTTTTTCCTTGTATGGGACTTTAAACCTCACTCTCGTGGGCAATATGCAATGCAGTCTGAGGAGTACATTCAAGATATCAAGGAGATCCAGGGTCTATTTGATCACATCTCTGAAGCCCAGAATCTTATTTTCATCTCCCAAGTCACTTCCTTATCCAAATATGGATTTCTTCACATTCATTTTCATTTCCAGATTCTATTTTACCAATGACCCACCGTTTCCGCAGTGTGCAAGGTTCCATCCATGGGGTAAATTGTGGAAATACTTCCTGTGGGGTAACACTCACGAATCTCACTAACAGAAATGAGACTGGTGTGGGCACTCTGCTGTCACTCCTGTGAAACTTCACAGCCTCGAACTGCTCCAGGTCATTACTGAAATTATCTACGTTAATGTCATCCTCAGAAATACACTAATAACAAATAATTTTAGTTTGTATTTTACCGTTAGTAGGTTTTCATTTTTTTTTAACTGATGTTGTACGAAATGGAAAAGAAAAGAAAGGGAATCTCTTTTAGTGAAGTACAAATTTATTTGTTTGGGCCCCCTGTGTTCAATGGACAGGCAGGAGGCGATAAAAGCCAGTGTTGAGTGACACATTATGTACCACGGAGCTGGCTACCTGTGTGGCACCTTACAATCTTTTGTGATGTTTCGTGTGGTTTCTGCTAAATTCCACTTCAGAATTATCCCCTGCCTGGATGCATTAAGGGCTCAAGGCTTTTCATTTACAAAACCTTTGGTGATCACCCTATGCAGTCTGCTGGTAAATTACAAAAAAAAAAAAGAAACTTGCTAGACGGAAGCATTTGCCCTTCTCTGATTTCCAAGAGGAGCTTTGTAGTCAATAATGGTGCATTGATTGGCGCCTCCATTGTACTAGGTTATTGTGCAATGAAAAGACTGAAGTAGTAGTACTAAGCAACAGAGCATGATTATAACCCCTCTCCCTCTGCATCTTGTAGCCTAGGAAACCCAAAGCAACTTACCTTAACCAGAATAGTTGGCCTAAGTCACATGCTAATGGGCAGGTAGGTTCTCAGTCTTCTTCAAAAGAATAGCTGTCCCAAACATAAGTTAGATGGCGTCCCTCTATATTTCTATTGCAACTAGCACTACATTCTTTCTATAGGGTGTTACTGCTGCTGGTTTGGAGTTTGACTTATTTGTTTCAATCAGCACTATTCTCAACCAGAAAATAATTATATCAACAAATTGGAAAATAGAATGAGAATTCCTCGTAACTTTGGTGGTACAATATTTCGATGAAAGAAAATATATTGAATGAAAGCATCTCTGTGTCTCCCAATTAAAATTCTTGCTTTACAATTTAGTCATTAGGATGACCATGGTGGATCGAGCCCTTGCTGTAGACAATTTGAGGTTCTGAAATTTTAAAATTACAGGCAATTTCTTTGTAGTTTCGTCAATTAAGTAGGAAACAGTTCTTTACTACTAATTTTTTTCCAAAAAAAATTTTATTAACATTTAGTAATTATACTTATTTCTGGGGCACACCATGATCTTTATTACTATTCTAAGTGCCCTCCCACATCAAGTGAAGAATTACTTTAGACCTAAACTATCTATTTGAAGAAAAAGAGGATAATTCTTCCAAGATTCCCATTGTTGGCTTTCAAATATCTATGTTCTTGACCAACAAAATAAAACTTGGGAAATTTTTAAATATTTAGCGAAGGTGGGGAAAATGACATGACAAGGATAATGTCAACAATAATAAGCACTTACGGAAAATGTATAATGTGCCAAATACTCTTCTAGGTACTTTGCAGGTATTAACTCATTCAGTCCTTCAGTCCTTAGAACAAATCTACGAAATGAGTACTATTTTTGTCCCCCCGAATACATGCAGAATTATCCTTAAGAGTCTTCTACATATTTCCATCTAATTTACTCAAACATAGTTGAGTAAATTATGTAATTGTCATGTTGGTCCCTTCATGCACTTGAAATATCCTAGGCCTCCAAAGTCATTTATCATTTGTTGGAATGTTTGGTAATTAACACATTAAGATGAAAACCTCACACAGGCTCCAGGTTTCACTGGAGTAGGGGTCATTGTGAAGCGTGCCCCTTTCTGTAATTCTGTGATCAGCATCGTCTTCCAACTCCTCTGTTTCATTCTCCTCCCCAGCCCTGTAGATTCCCCCTAACCCACTAGATCACTCCACAATCTAATAATCAGACTGTTCAATTAAATTTTCACAACACGTTTTATTTCCCACATTGATCCTGGCAAGTTGTCAAGGTGTGCTAAGAGAGAATAAATGGTTTTATATGGCCAATTGCCCAAGACTATCATAGACAGAGAAAGATGGTTCAAATAACCAGCCTCTAATGAGAGTCATATTAATAGAAGTAGCTTGGAAAGGATAGATTTGGGTATTATTTTACACTTTAAATCTTCAATATACATATTGCGGGAGAACTGGAGATTAAATCTAGGCAAATTCTACCACTGAGTTACACACCCAGCCTATTTTTATTTTTTTATTTTGAAACAGGATCTCCCTAATTTGCTTGAGGGTCCCACTAAGTCGCTGAGGTCAGCCTCGAACCTGCAGACTTCCAAGGTGTGTGCCACCATGCCCAGCTCAGTGTCTTTTTAAAAACAACTCTCCGTTCATCATAGCTTTAGAATGGAAAGCTTAGGAGAAACACACAAGGGTATAATGTAAGTCAACCAGGCCAGGAGGCATACTATCACTACTATAAGTGGTTCGCCTTAATATGTCAAAACCCCTCATACCTTATAGTGTGAAACCTCAATTCTGAGCCTTTGGAGAGAGTATCCCTTACACATTTGCCATATCTTCCTCTTAGAAGCAACCAAAACTCTTTGAGGATGTTACTTACAGCCACCACCTAAATGTAAGCAGATTGTTCTGCATATGCCGAGAGCAGACACCCAGCTCTGAGACTGCAGAATGACTCATGTCGAGTGCTATATAGCAACTCTGTGCTGGGTTTTGATTCAGCACAGAACACAAATGTTCATCCCAAAGGCACTTGCTTGGGGAGTAAAATGAGCCAAGGCATTAATTTCCAAAAGCTTGGAGATTTCTTTTAAAGTGTCAAAAATGATACAAATAAAGTTTCAGGATGAGGAAGGTTTTTTGTTTGTTGTTTGTTTTGTTTTGTTTTTACTATTTTACGAAGCCTCACATCTCACTTTAGTTCAGTGGCTAAATACAGAAATGCAAGTCTGGTTGTATTTAATGCCAGCCATGTAACTGGAAAAGTTTAAGCAGAATTTTGCCTTTACAATGAATAGCTCTTGTCAGTTATTTTGTTTTATTTTTATATACTTTTATTGGTGCATTATAATTTTACAACATAGTGAGATTCAAAGTGATACAGTCATACATGCACACATCACTTGGCGAATTTTATTTTAAAAGGTTGTGTTGTGCACAAATCTACCTCTCTTGAATGGAAAAGCATGATTATTAGATTCATCCTCTTAAATCAAGACTCAACAAGTTCTTACCCTTAAAGATAATGCAAATCAATTTTGAAGCAAACACTGATTTATGAATACCTGAAAGACATTTTTATAACATATCTCATATTTTTCAATGATTCTGGGGATTTAAATTGTCAAACAGTATTTGCCAGTTATCAAACATTTCATCATTTTTGTGTGTTTTTTTTTAATTTCCAAGTTTTGCCTTATAGGGTGAAATCAAAAAGCAAAAATGCTTTACTTCATCAAGTATAGCAGTTAAATATAATTCAGAGCTACATGATGGTGGAAGATAAACATTTTGAGAAGTTTGTGTAAAGCCATACAATTCATGTAGAAATAAATGAAATAAAAATTGTCTAATAACAATTCAAGCAGAATCCTCTTCATTTAAAAGCAAATACAATATAAAATAAATCAAGCAAGCAAATAAACAAAAAAAAATGCCAAGGAAACTGTGGACTTCATTAATTCAGTGGGTCTACTGGTAAAAGGTGGGTGCTGACCTACTGATCCATTATTACCTAATGAGACATTGACCAACCAGTCACCTAACCCCAGACAGAATGCCCTTTAATTAACCATTAACGCCAAGGAACAGCTCAGGGGGGCAGCAATATTGTTCCCCTCCCTGAAAATGTCCCTCATTCCTACACCTTCCACTTCTACATCTGCGTCTCCAACGCCTTTGCCCTCCGGAGCCCTAGACAAGCACGCCCCTGCCTGCCGGACGTCGCCACCTACAGGTTCTCCGCAGAACTTCACGTACAACGGATTTTTAAATCAAATTTCTTTCCCCCGTGTCCTTACATCGTCACACTGTTCTCATGCTTATTTTTGGAAATAACACCATCACAAGACACAGGTGGGAAACTTCAGGTTCCTATTTAAACTTTCCACCACGGATGCTGGAAACTGCGTGCATATGGGGAAACGGTCAATCCTTCAAAGCAGCCCCCCTGCTTCCTCTTACATTTATCCCCTATTTGGGTGGTGGGGGTCCTGGGGATCGAACTTGGGGCTTAGCATGTGCTAGGCAAGTGCTCTACCACTGAGCTACATCCAAGGATCTATCCCCTATTCGTTTCTATCCCTAGTGTCTCCAACCTATCTCGGATCCCTACCATCTATCTGCTAATTTGCAGACCCCTCTGGCTGATGGCACCTCCTCTGTGAGCAGGGATAGGCTGGGGTCCTTATCTTGTTTGAGCCCATTGTCTACTACCAAATGCACCTTCCTACACATACCTCTTCAAGGTTCCCCAAGTTACTAAATGAAGTCCAAATTCGGGGCCTTCATGATTCAGGTACATCCAACATCCTATCTTTTTCTTTTTACATCCCTGTCAAACACACAAGCCCTAGCCAGGATGGATTGATGATCATTTATCAATTATCTCCCACACTGGAGAGCTTTCACTGGAAATATTTTATGGACTTGTAATTCCTCTTTGTAACACTCCAAGCTCTTTAAAACATATTAATTCTTCGAGAACTGGCTCTTGGACTACCCAACAATACTTGAAATGGTACTCCATGTCATCTATAGGCACCAGGAGTTAAATTATGCATCAAAACCCTGAAGATGCAAACCTCTCTTAACTCCGAACCCTACACTGAGAGGTGGAAAGATGATCGATTATGGGAAACAATCAGAGACACAAATCTTTTGAGTAATGAAGCAAAGTCTCCCAGGTAGAAATCTAATCAGAAGTTATTCTTATTTTCTCCTAACATCAGGGAGGCTGAAAAAAAATAATTCCTCCCATTGCAGCTGCAGAAAATATCTCTTCTGGGAGCATTTCCATGCATTCTGAAGAGCACAAAAAGGACTGTCTCTCCAGCATCGTGCAATCATATGTAGTAACAAATAGACACAGAAATAGCTAGTGTAGTGGAAGCTGATGATGTGTCCTGGAGACTGAACATTAACCAATGGCATGCAAATAAACTAAAAATTGTTTTCAATTAGTGTAGCGTTCTGTTTTACAAGAAAGAGACCAGCATAACATGAAAAAGGACTGATGCAGTTTTAGAGGTGGCAAGAAAGTAAAGGGTGGTGCAGAATCAGGACAAAGCTATCTCTCTAGCCACTCCTGGCAAATGATGGGCAAACCAGACTCCTAGAAATTATTTCCAGATCTATCATTGCTCTAAATAGGTATAGACAAAGCTGTAGGCATTATCTATCAAGTTCTTACTCTCCTGTCTGAAACACTTTAGCCGTGCTATGATTTACGCATAAGTGACTATCTCCCCAAGGTCTACATGTAAGGGCTTGGCCCCAGGGAGGCAGTATTGGGAAGTGCTATGGGCCTTTAAGATGCACAGCCTGCTGGGAGTACCTTAGGTCATTGAGGGTCTTCATTCAAACGAGACTATGGGACCTCAGTCTCTTCCTCCCTCTAGCTCTGAGATGTGGTCACTTTCCTGCTCCCAATCCATACTCCTGCCACTACCATCCGCCATGCACCATGTGGCCATGCAGTCAAGGGATGGCCCTCGCCGGGTCTGCACTATACTATTTGGATTTGAGACCTCAAAAACTGTGAGCTAAATGAACCTCCTTTTCTTCATAAGTATCCTGTGTCAGATATTTCGTTATAGTGGAAAAGAGCCGGCTAATACAGGCAGAATCTCATCTTTTCTTATTTTTCTCATATTTGGAAAAATAATAAAAATTTCTTATTTAATAATCTAACAATTCTGTACTGGAGAGCTGTAGGATTCTAAGGCAAAAACAATTCTCTACCTAGATTTTTGCTTGATTTTTTTTGCTCTGCTAAGTATTGGGCCATTTCAAGTTGGAGATGAAAGCACATTCACAATCAATTTAAATAATAACAACAGTGGGGTTATAAAATAAGATCCAAGCCCCTGATCTTGTGTCATTAATGTCAAGTTAATTTTACGGACAATCATGGTACCAGACGGTTGGCTGCCATTTTGAATTTGGTTTCTGGAAGGTACTTTCTTTTTCATTCCTGTTTTCTGCCTCAGAAATGACATTAGCTTGGTAAGATAAAACTACCCTCGATAAAAGAAGACACAATCAGTCAAGACGGGCACATCCGTGGTGTCTTAGATTTGGAGAGCTTCCAGAATTTCTATAGTATTACTGCAGGGCATTCAGGGCCTTGGTACTTAAACACTCAAACACACACCTCTGTCATGCTGCCAAGAAACTGTATTTTTTGGTAGCAGCTGTGTCTGCTGTCACCAGCTTCTTTCATGCAATTGTAGTTAGCCAATGGCAAGCATTTTCCCCTGGAATTATTAACAGATCACTGCAGGGGACATATGAATGGGAGAAAGAATCCTCTGTGAGACAATCGAAGGAAATCTGGAAAGTGACACACTAAGAGGCGTTTTATTAACTGTATTAGAAAATTATCACTGATACCTACTTGAGAGAAATTTAGTTCCCAATTCCATTCCTCGGTTTTCATTATGTGCGTACAGGTGGGAATGAAGTATGAATATTCAAATGCCTTAATTGTGTTTCACTTGTAAGCGGCTGCCATTCCAACCACAACCAATTTACAGTCCATTTCCATTGTCTGCCTTCTGTTCATTTTGAATCTAAACCCAATTGTCTCTAGAGAGGTAGCAGCTCCTGGCATTGGAGGAAGTTCAATAGGTTGTAAGAGATCTCTGAGGTTCCATAATAAAAATTTAAAAGATGATAAGGAGCTTACTTTCTCCATGATATTTGTTAATAGTTTACCCTCCTACTTTTCGTTTCTTTTATCTTTCTCCATCTACCCTCTTCTGTCCTAACTGGAAAATGGAGTTCTGTTCCATCAATGAAGCAGGTTGAAGAAGTGAAGGAGATCAGACTGACTTGTACTAGAGAGACAATCAACTAATATAGATGGTTTCCATTTTTTGAGGTCTTAAAATAATCCACACATTCAAATTCAACTCACTGTACCACACTTGATAAAAGCAAAAGGAAATGATTTTTAGTGGCTCAGAGACTATCTTCAGGATCCCCTGCAAGATATAGAGGCAGATACAATTATTTTTCTGTCCTTACTACCATCTTCTTTCTTGTATTTCTTCCCAGCTTCAGACATCTGTTTTATGATGCTTGTCTCCAAAATCCTCAACTCTGTCAAGGACAAACTAATTTACAAGTACCCATCCTCCAATTCACAGCCAACTGCCTCTCCTCCTGGTCGCTAATCAAAATTTAGACACCAAGGTTGATCTTAGCTGACATCGAGTTGAGATCTAGCTAAAACGATGATGTTAGTGTCAGTCAGAGGCAACGACAATAGCCTTGTCCTGGAGAGTAGAAACGGAAGGGGCACATGGACCAGACTATCCGAGCAAGACTGAGTCTATACCAAAGATCTCGAAGAATGGGGACAGCTTCTTATTATGCTGCTGGAATTCAGTGTTATCATCAAATCCCTTCCTGCATCACATGGGAATAAGTGCCTACACAGGTGGCATATGAGTCATTGTCATTCTGCTACGATAGGCAACTGCCAGGAGAAATTATTCTGGTGGAAATAATCAGTCCGAGAATACCCACGGGTGCTTATGGCATTTCTAAATGAAATATCCACCCAGAGCTTAGACTTCCGCAGAAAATAAAAACCAGGTAAATCATTCCGGAGGGAACAGTCGGCACAAAACTTAAAGCAAAATATTTTCTAACATCTGCAGTCAAGTGCGCTGCTAGAAAATGTGAAAGATGGATCCCCTCTGGTAGCAAATGAGAAATTCAGGGGATGTATTTACAATGTTCTGTATGTATTCATCGGAACATATGGCTCAATGAATTATTCTACATGATAAATCTCCACCGAGGGCCCTGCTACCCGCTCGGGCCCTGAACCTTCTGAAAGTGGCCAAACCCCCTGCCAAGTAGTGTCACTCAGAAGAGCAGAGGGTAAGAGAGAGAATTGCGTGCAGCACGGGTTATTTCAGAACGCTCCTGTGATCTATATAAAGCACAGGGAGATGAATCTGTCTGCATTCATCTGAGAGTTCTTCGGGGCATTTAACTTTTTTTTTTTCTAATCAGAGATTGCAGGGAAAGCAGGTAGTACTTAGTAGGCACTCTGGCTTGCAGGCATATCCCAATTTGTTGCCATCGGTCTGAATTTGGAGCTGCCTGGACCTTTTCCAAAATGCTCTTGGCTGTGTGGCCTGATTATCCCAAGTGGTGTTAATGAACAAGATGTGCTGATTTACATAGGAGGCGCACTCTTTCCTGAGAGGCCGCTTGTACCTGGCTGAAGATGATGGTCTCTGAGGAATTACATCAGGGCCAGGGATCTGCCCGAGCTGGGCATGGGCTGCCAGAAAGACACAGCACCAGGTTCGTGGGACAAGAGTGGCAATCAGGTGTGCCCAGGGTCCAAAGCCAAATTGTAGGTAAATGATGTCTGTAGAGTTTTATCATTTGAAAAGGAATTATCATTCACTCCTTACCAAAGCCATGTGAGGATAGTGGCAGGACTGTCGTCGGTCATAGCTCAGAGTCAGGTGGAGAATGCCAGGCCTTCGTTTCAGTCCTGCCTCTGTGTCCGAAATTACATTATATAGATACATAGATAGACAGGGTCATAGATGGAGCTATAGACATAGACGTAGATACAGTTAGAGATCAGGCACTTGGATATAAAGGAATTAAAGTGCCGCCCATTTCAATGTTGGAAAATCCACCAACATGGACATCCCAAAGAGTTACTTCAGAATGTTTATGAAAAAATTGGAAAATTACACATTTTTTTGCAGTACTGTGGATCGAACCCAGGGGCATTCTATTTCTGAGCTACATCACCAGCCCCATTTTTTACTCTTTATTTTGAAACAGGGTCTTGCTAAGTCGCAGAGGGCCTCACTAAGTAGCTGAGGCTGGCCGCGAACCCAGATCCTCAGGTCTTAGCCTCCCAAGTACTGGGATTACAAGCATGCACCACCGCACCCTGTGGAAAATTACACATTTATATATAGTGACTGACTGGGTCTCTGGAGAAGGGTCTCATTCTCCCTTGCATGTATACTCCTTGCTGTAACCCAAAAACTCATGCTCAAGATGGATCTTATTCTATTTCTTACTTTACCCCCAAAGATGACCCTCTCTTGAGACAGCCTGAATTCTCCCTTGAATTATGTGTCTGCTTTCCTAATAAATTTCTGTCTCTGAAAAGAAAATGAGGCATCAACAATTCCACCTTTAGCCATAGCCAAAAAAATCGGAGTAGCGGGTTGGTGTATCTATTGATCAGAGTAGGAAAACCATGCTGTTCTTCCATTAGAAAACTTGCATATAAATGAAAACATGATAATTTTGAGAGTTATGGTATCTTTTAAAAAGCAGAAAATATGATTTTTAAATTTACAAAACTTAATTTTATAAACGATGGGAGTCCCAGGAAACCTAAATTCCACCTAGGCAATGTGGCTAAGAACGTCTGGAAATGAGGCCCAAGTAATAAAACTCAATACAAAAAACTCTAATCTAAAAAAAAAGTATAGTCTGTCACCCTCTCCCAACTCTTCTGTTATCACTAATAAGACCAGAGCTCAGGACTTACGGAGATCAGAACTTGTCCATTAGTTATGATTTCACTACGCTGGCCACAGCCCCACAGATGCTGGCTTAACCTGCACGTTGAAAGAGTTTATTCTGCTTGACAAGGGTAGGCGGATGTGTCTCACACTGTATATAACTACAGAGTTGCTGTCTCTGGGCATTCTGTCCCAGCCCCGTACTGCTCCTTCATGACCCTGGAGTGGCCTCCATTCCTGTACCACAATCTACTGATGAAAGCAATAGGAGGGCCAGAGAGGACCTGCTCCAGCTGAGTGCAAATTTGCCTCGATGACCTAAATCCATTCACAAAGGACATCGATCCATGAACCTTAAATAGATGGCCCAAGTGGAATGATTGGATTTCACAAACCATCCTGAAAATGCAATCTAAATGAAGAAACAACAAAGACTTATCAAAAGAGACCAAGGTAGCTGTAGATAGATTAATCCAATGGACGTGTGTGTGTGTGTGTGTGTGTGTGTGTGTGTGTTACTAGGGATTGAACCCAGGGGTGTTCTACCACAGAGCTGCACCCCAGCCCCTTTTACTTTTTATTTTGAAACAGGGTCTTGCCAAGTTGCGGTGGCTGGCCTCAAACTTGCAATCCTCCTGTCTCAGCCTCCCAAGTACTGGGATTACAGGTGTGCACCGTCGTGCCTGGCTGAACTTGGATTTTTCAAAGCCATGTATAAAAAAAAGGAAGGAAAGCCTTATAACCAAAAACAGACAAATACATTATCACAAACCTGTTGTGGGGAAGAATATAATTAGCATGGCAAAAGTCCTACGTTGAAGCTTTGAAATAAAGTGCTAAAATTTCTAAACTGGCATCGCAAAATGTATTGCTTAGGAGAATAGGATTTTAAGATGGGCAGATCTGATTCTAAGCCAGAATTTGTTGCTTGTGTAACTGTGCCTTAGAAAAGTTAGCTAAATTCAGATTTTTACATTTGTCAAAAAAAGGTAGCAATACTTCTCCATTGGATTTTTTATTTATTTATTTATTTATTTATTTATTTATTTATTTATTTATTTTGCGGTACTGGGGATGGAACCCAGGGGCATTCTACCTCTGAGCTCCACCCCCAGCCCTATTTTTTATTCTTTTTTTGAAACAGGGTCTCACTAAGTTGCGGAGGGCCTCACTAAGTAGCTGAGGCTGGCCGCGAACCCGGATCCTCCAGTCTCAGCCTCCCAAGTACTGGGATTACAAGCGTGTGCCACCACGCCCGGCTCCCCATTGGGTTTTTGAGGCTCAAATAAAATATTGTAAGTGAAACACTTAGCTCCAAACCTGACGCAGATTTAGCACCCGATGGTGTTTGCGCTACGGAAGTGCTTGGGAGAAGGGAAGGTGGAGACTCAGTGTTTGAGAGATCTGATGTAATGATAGTCAGAGACGGAGCCATAGCCAAGTATTCAGCTTCGATTTCACTTCCACTGCTTCAATAAAGAAAGTGAGACTCGCCTTGAAAATGATAGAACAGACTTGGTTACCAGGGGACTGGAGTACAAATTAAACAAGGAAATGATAAGAGAAAACCAAGTTGCTTTAAATTACCTTTAAGTCTCCAAGCGCAGATGAAGTGCAGGCAGGGTTGGTAAAAGAATGCCCATGGGCAATTGTGGGATGGCTAGTGGCAGATACCTACACAATAGGAGGAGGTTCAGAAAAACTGAAAATAGTCAAAAATGCATCCAATTTTCCTAAGTGAGAAAAAGTGGATTCTGGAAATTATAACACGCTATGCTCGATCAGCCTTTGCCCCATCTCCTACTCTGCCTTTCGCTATACGCCCGCCCCACAGAGTGAACTTCCCCATGAATCCAACAGGCTCAGGTCTCCCTCCAGAACCAATCTTATTGAGACAAGATACATGACAATCTTATCCTGCCAGGGAGAATGAGAGTCCAGTCCTCTGTGTATGACCAAATTCCCACGGCCCTTTCTGCTAAATCCTGTTGTCCCTGCGGTCTCCAAATGTTCTGTGAATTTGATATCCATCTCTGGCAAAATTTGAGAGTAATTTTTTAATGAACGTATTGTGGGGTTTTTTTTTTCAACTAAAACAGTAATTACTAGCAGCAACAATGGCTCCGCTGAGAACAAATCATGCCAATTTCATTTCCTTTGCAATAGGATCCCACATTAGCAAAGATGAATAATCTAGAGAGAGTAAATAGGAATTTCAGAAATAAATATAACGAACTTTCCCATGATGCCTCAGGAGAGCTGGATGACAGTAGAATTTTGGGGTTAATAGCTATTGGAACAATTGCCAAACAGTAAATTAATATATTAGTATCTGCTCCAGGGTAAAGCACTAGTTGGAAGATGTATTTCATTCTGCTCTCTTCCAACTTTTATCAAAGATTTAATTGTCATATAAAGCAGTTTTACTAAATGGATAGACATTTTTATTAAATGTACAGGTGACTCTAACTTAAAAGATAGATCCATTTATTAACAGTAAATTTAAAGCATTTATGTTGGGTTAGAAGGGCAGATTATAGCTAGTAATATATAACTTTATGGGAATAAATAGAAACAAGGAATAATCATTTGAAAATCAACTATACAATATAAGAGTAAGAGGGACCTGATATTAAAGCGGTCTTTGTTTTTTTTTAAATGGCCATCATGACATATAATAAAATATAGCTGCTAAAATAAATAATCTGACCTTGAATTGTAGATAAATATCAACACCACAAAAAGAAAAGCAATACTCCCGCTGTCATGTCAACCTTCCACCTCCAAATCTAGAACCCCACATTTTGGCCTGGCTTTACCTTTTTCAAAGATATTGACATGCAAGAAGTACCCAGAGGATAGCAGCAAAAATAATTAAGGGTCTACAAATTACATCATTTGAGGAATATTCGAATTTACAAAGACTGGAAAAATAAAGGCATCGCAGGAACATAAACACTGGGTTCCAATATTTGAAAGACCCCAGAAGGAAGAGTAGAATAACCACAGGATAATTCCAAATGTTAGAACTAAGACTACAACTCTAAGTAACGGGAAGACAAATGTTTTAGTCAGCTTTTTCATCACTGTCCCAAAAATACCTAAGACAAACGACACAGAGGAGGAAAGGTTTATTTGGGCTCACAGTTCCAGAGGTACGGTCCATTGTCAGCTGACTCCAAGGCAGATATCATGGTAGAAGAACAAAGCTGAGCTCAACTCTGGCAGGGGGAAGCAGAAAGAAACAGGAAGTGAGCAGGGACAGATAAAGTCCCCAAGGCCACACCCATTGATGAGACTAGAGTCCTCATCCAGTTATTTCACCTCTAAACATTTTTGCGTTGCCAACACCTGGTCTTTTCCAAGGGATATTCCATATTTAAACCACCACAACAAATTTCAGCCAAATACAATTTCTAAGCAAATGAAATTAAGGTCTTACTAGAATGTGAGCTCCTCATTACTGAGATAACCCAGACAGGTTGAGATGACCATGGGCACTCATTCGTGCACAGTAGAAGAGGCTGGTCGCCATACCCTCTTGAGGTTTCTTTTTCCCCAATCCATTCAACCATCAGCATTTCACTTTCAAGGGAGTTTGTGTGTGCAATCATTCCTAATAGTTTATTGTAGCAAGACAGGTTTCTTTTAGTTTCCTTTTCTTAATAGCCCAAAGCAAAGGTTAGTATATTTAGAATTAAAGGAGACCTTTTATGGGATTATCAATGGGCTTCCTGAATATTCACCCATCTTTCCAGACACCCCAAGGAGAAGAGCTGTTCGTCACCCATCAGCTGTGACCTCTGGACTAGTTTCTTTACTTGGAGAAAAACTGAAGTTCCACCCCATCACACTGACACTTGCTTGACTTCACAATGGCAATATGCCCCTCTAGAGAGCAGTTCATTGTTGGTGTCATGAGCATCGATCTAAGCGGCTCGCACAATGATTACACTGTCCCTTGCTCCCCATACGTTCCACGGCCCAGAGCGTGCCCAGGGCACACTGCAGGCAGACTCATTCTGATCAATGCAACATGAGGATACAGCATGCGTTCATAGAGCCAAAGGCAGTCAGGGTCTCAGGGCACGCCAATTGTCGACAGAATTTCAGCTTTATTAGGTAACTGTCAAAATTGCCTTGGTGTCTCTTAAAACTTTAAATTGGGAGGAAATATAAATGCAGAAAAGCCGCGATAAGTTAACTTGGCAATCTGTTGTAATAAACATGTGCACTATGAACATACATTATGGAAATCAGATGGAGAGCCCCGAGAGCAATAACAGGGTAAGAGATGTGAATGTGGCGCAATCATAAAAACCGTAAGTGTTATATATCGGAAGTGTTTTTCTTTTTCAACAGTCTGGTCAAGTTTCCTGCTTAACATATTTGAGGAGCCACCCACCTCTCTATTTACCACAGCACACTATTTATTCAAAGAGCACAATAATGCAAAGAAACTTAGAAACCTAAGAGATAACGAAGTAGAGAAAGGGTGCATCATGATACAGAGGATAACACCCATGTACACTTCTTATCTCTAGTGAGTTCCAGAAATTAACATTGTTATACACGTTATACAATTCATTTGTCTCTGTATACAGGTCCCTGCTGTGTGTTCATACCATGCTATTTTCCTTCAATCTTGAGTTCCAGAAGGGAAGGACCCACACGTATAAGTTTCTTTTTATATCTCAGGTGAAGAGGGGATCATTGGGGACTGAGGAAGAAAATGTTACTTTAAAATATATATAGAATAGCAAAAATCAAAATTTTTGTGAACAATTTATATAGAAGAGTAAGTTGTTTTTTAAGTGTTAGGCACATTTCTTTTAGGAACTTAAAATGTTATAAGAGTTTTTTAAACATTCAATATTTTTAATTATAAGAGACATTTGTTACTAGAGCCAATTATTTCAGGTGTTCTAATTGGAGCATTGATTTTATTACCTCATATACCTCTGGAATGCCACGTGTTCTGTTGGGGATGAAATTGCACAATAAATTTCAAGTCTCTGTTAAATAAATAAATAAATAAATAAATAAAATATATTGGGAAAATTCTTTAGTTAAGAACATGTGGTGTTTTTTGTTTGTTTGTTTTAGCAAATAGTAACATTTTATATATGTACATATAGCTTCATTGGCCTTAAAAGAGCAGACTATGAATGAGTCAAAGTAGAGAAAAAACTTGAGTTTCCACTAACTGCCCTATAAAGAAAGGGTGATTGACAGCTATCCCTAGATAAGTAGGGAGAATAAGAGAAATTGGGTAGAAATACCAAAAAAAATGGCAGGAAAAATAGTTAAGGACAAGTTCTAAGAGGTGACCTGGCCACATTTAAGGCTAGGGATGGCTTAACATTAAGAAGAAAGTGCCTCTCGGCTGTGCTTTGATAAACCATGCCACCTCCTTCCCGAACGACCTCACCTTCATGACAGGCTATTGACAGAACGGTCGTCCCTGCATTTGAAAATGACAACAGTGGCAGAGAACCTGTATCACCCATTTCTATCAACTTGGAACAGAGAAATGGAAATAGAAAAGATTGAAAATGAAGAGACCAATGAAGAATGTATCCGATTCAACAAATTGGAAATAAGATGATTAGAGGAAATGGATTCTGTCTGAAACTCTTTGGAAAATACTGTTTAGCAAAAAAAATAGATGAGGTTGAGGTGGATAAGCGCAGGAGCCATTTTTCTTTGAACTTCACACAACAGAATGACCAAACAGACTAGAAGACTTGGAGACCGAGGGGCAGCTGAAATCTGGAAGAGGGATACAAGAAGTGGCCGTTGACATATGCGTACTGGTGAGATTAAATGAGAACAGCTGTTCTCATCCTGTTTCTTAGGGATTTACTAAGGTTGGAGATGGGATGAGCGCAGGCTGAATGGAAGAGACTCTAGGTGCCTACCCCTACTCCAATCAAAGCAGGTCCGATTTTGCAAGATTTGCGAACTCGAGGTTTTGCACAATATTTAAGTTTTAACAACAGCCCTCCTATTAATGCATAAGGATAAATAAATGTCTTAAAAATATAAATACTACCACTGATAATACCTAAATATTGGCTGGAGTATTTATAGTTTGTGATGAATTTTTATAAGTTTCCCTGGAGAAAAATGGAGGGGGGAAGATGAAGGAAGAATGAAGAGGAGAAGACTGGTGGTCAATCATTAAATTCAAGTTTTGTTTAGTCAACTTTAAATTCAAACAGAATTCCACCTTCTTGTCCCAATTCATAAGTTTTCTCCTAGAAATTCCATCTTGTGATGCAGTTTTGTGGGAATTTCTGTAGCATCCAGATAAATAGCTTTCTATTTTGTTTTCCCGTACTCTTATACATCTGGTACAACATTACTGCTGAGAGTAGATGACTCTTTATCTCTTCTTCCCAACACACAGGTAGTCTATAGATCCCAGCCTCACTTATAATTAGCCATTCTAAGTCAACAAAATATGAGTAGGAATGAAGTCCACCTCTGGCCGGTCTGGACCACACATAGTCTTTTCCCTTCTACCTGCCGGGTGTTAATAGCCAAGACAACCTTAGAACCCTCAAGCTGAGGATGGCAATGCCTCTCAGCCTGGAACTGTGAGTGACTGATGCAAAGCACCTCAGAGACATGGAACTGCCCATACATTTTTGAGCCATTAAAATACTTTAGGGTTCGCTTGTTATAGCAACTGATGCTACTTTAATTTGTACAAATGTGCAAGCTCCTTGACCTATTTTTCCCTTCTTTAGCCATTTACAAACACTTCAGAAAGCTTTCATTAACTGTGTCATTTAATTTTTCACAGGAACTGATAGAATAGACAATGAATTTGACATTTATGTATACCAAATATGGAGACAAAAATCCTATTCTCTTTAGGGCCCACAGAGAAGCCCACACATTCATGAAAAGATATTTCCTAGCCGGGCGTGGTGGCACATGCTTATCATCCCTGTACTTAGGAGGCTGAGACAGGAGGATCGCAGGTTCTCGGTCAGCTTCAGCTACTTAGTGAGGCCCTCCGCAACCTAGTGAAACCCTGTTTCAAAGTAAAGAATAAAAAATAGGGCTGGGGGTGTAGCTCGGAGGTAGAATGCCTCTGTGTTCAATCCCCAGTACTGCCAAAAAAAAATATGTATATATTATTTACTATATATAATATATATTAACATTATATGTATTATATGTATTAATATTATGTATATGATTGTATATATATTTTTTTCTTATAAGACTTTTACATAGCACCAAGATGTTAGTGTGGGAGAGTTGCATATTATCTTCTTTCGAAAAGTTTTCCAGCTGTATATTCTAACCTTCTAGCCAAATATTTACTACTCTGCTGGTGCAGCTTAAAGAAGGGTGAAAAACGATAAGCCTATCTAGTAATGCTTACCCACCTTAGCATTTGCAAAACACTAAGCAACTTGACAACGGACAGTAAATGGCCTCTCTTATTTCCTTGGTGTATATGTGGCAGAACAAAATCCTATGTTGGATATTTCGAGTGGTTCACAAGTTCTATCTTGGAATATTTTGGGTGTCATTCTCTATCTTTGTGACATGCTTATTTGTTCTCAAATAACTCTTTCATTTGCAATAATTCATACTTTGTAAATGAGTGAGAACCATTGTATATAGTCATATATGGTTTTCTTTAGGCACTTTCAGGATAAACTACCTTGAAATGATAGACAACCTTTTGAGTTTTTCTTTGATAATAAAGGGAATATGACTGAAGGGATTAATTGACACCTTGAGTAACATAGTATTCTGCAATTTCTTTCTTCCTAGAAGACCCAGGAGAGAGGAAAATGGTAAAAATTTAAATATAGCTTGTCCAAAGGAATCAGCTACAATATATTGTACAATATCCGAAACCACAAGTATAAAATGCAAAATAATGCTTACACATCAGATTGTCATTGGAGAGATAGTTATTAAAACTCATTTCAATGTCAGAAAAGCTTTATTTCAGGAAGGTTTTTATTTTATCTAATTTTTTTCTTGCCTGGTCTCAAAAATGCAGACATAAAATCAATGAAGACATAAAATGATGAAGCAAGTAGATATGGCTTCAAGCTCCAACTTAAAAAAGCATTTACATTTCCCTTACATAGAAGGAAGTTAAAGATACCCAGTAGTGGTACAGCCGAATCATATGGTAGATCCATTCCCAGTTTTCTAAGGAATATCCACTGATCTCCATAGTGGTTGAACTAGTTTGCCCTCCCACCAACAGTGCAGAAGAGTTCCTATTTCCCCACATCCTCGCCAACCTTTATTGTTGTTTGACTTCTTGATGATTGCCATTCTCATTGGAGTTAGATGGAATCTCAGAGTACTTTTGATTTGCATCTCCCTGATTGCTAATGATGTTGAGCATTTTTTCATGTATCTATTGGCCATCTGTATCTTTTCTTTCGTGAAGTGTCTATTCAATATGAGAATATACCAATGTCGATCTCAGTACTCTATATTGGGAGGGGGGAAATGGGAAGGCGGGGGGGCACCAAGTGCTGTGTGCATGTATGTTATTGTCAACTTGATTTTCATTGTGATGTGAGACTATAATACACCAATAAAAGCACATTTTAAAAAAAAGTAGGAAGTTAAAGAGAGAAGGAGTCACGGGACATGAAATTTAACCTCTCCACTCATCTCAAATGCACAGCGATCAGTGAGCAACTTGACTTCCTTGTCTTGGTTTAAAGGAAAAATATATATTATCATTTCATTTTGTGCAGAAGTCCAAATAAAATGCCATCTGAATGGCTCCACTTTCACAAGGATAAGCAGGTGATCTCACACCAGTTTCAGTTCAAAGGGATCGTTCCATCTCTTTACCAAAGAAATACACTTAAAAATGCATTTAGCTTAGAGGATCCTAGTGATAATGCCTGCCTAATAAAAACAATCTCTTAGTGTCTTGGATGGGCCTAGTAACAAAGTGCCTAACGGCTGGAGAAGTAGCCCAATGAGTAGCTTCCGCTGATGGTGATTGATCCCGCCTCGTAATGAAGTGAAAGCGTTTTTAGAGCCAAAGCAATTTTTGCCCACATCTTTTATCAAGAGAAACCGTAATGAATTGTGTTCGTTTCCAGCATTTATTGAGAATTTCATCTTAGAATGTTGGCCAGATGTCACTGTAGCAGAATGAAGTGCAGCCTGAGAGCTTTCAGTGAATGTAGGGAATCTCTCTCCATCACCGCTCTGGAGGTGGCTGGGGTCTGCCCCCAAACCGCGCAGAGAAATAAAAGAGGTTTGAACCTGCAAGTGAATAAGCGCTTTATGCACATCACCTCTCATTTCTTTTCCTATGAGAAACTGAATTACTTAAATCCCATATGCAGTTTCGACGCATGCGTGTCCGTCTGATTAAGCGAAGGAAAAATATTGCTAAAACCTTCCATTGACCTCTAATGTTTCTCAAAATTTAAAAACATTTAGTATTGCCTGCAACCTGAAAACCGTTTTAGGAATTCTTTCAGGTTATCCTGGGTAAAAACGAGAAAGGTGTAAGGGGTATTTATCACTCAAAATAGCAAATAAATGCTGAGATCACTTGGTACGCAGAAAAACCTTTTCATTTTTAAAAAAGGGTTATATGGAATGGCTTCTCCCACCTAACATATTGAAATCATGGGATATATCCTACTCTTCCATTATTACATGTCATCAGAGATAATCACTTTCCTTGACTTGATGAATCTTATAGAATTACTGTCAAGCTATATTTGGCTGAGAGATCTGTTTATAAGAAACTGATCTGTAGTTTTGCAGCTAAGTAAAAAGATAAATCCATCTGCTGTCTGTCATCTCACCTTTTTTTATGAAATCCTGCAGGAGGAAGTCTAGAACATATACAAAAATCTTTCTTTGGCTGCTTTACTTTAAACCAGAGTTTTCAGCGTCTTAAATGGAATGTTCTCTCGACTGCGCTTATAAAAAGCCATTAATTCTCACTTCTAACTCCAGTATATTTAAGTTGACTACATATATTCAGATGCAAATCAGGTCTCCAGCGTTAGACAAGGGTCGTGGTATGAGAAGCATGATGAGCCAGTGCACAGCATGTAAAGTTATTTAGCCTCGTTACTTACAGCTCCACTTTTTATAGGACAGAAAAGAAATGGTATAATCTTCATTTGAGGCACATCTAATATGTTAAGAATGTTGCATCCTAAAATGAGACAATCTAGGTTATAGTAAATAGTATCTTGCAACTAAAAAGCTTTCAGGTTTATATCAGAAAGAATATATTTATCCAAATGGAAAGTACCATTTGTTTTTAAAGCATCCTATTCTACTTTTACCTGACACAGAGGATTTCGATTCAATTAAGTCACTTTAGTGCTTGAAAAAGGTTTGCTGTTTTCATATTCTGATCAGTAACAATATCTTTTAAAGTAAAAACACCGAGAATTCCAGATGTAAAAAATGCAACATAAATGTATACACATGCTTGTATGTGTACTATGATTTGCGATGAGGTTGGTAGTTATAAATTTTTTCTGTAACTGATTTAACTATGCCAGATTAAATTTGCACAAGGAATAATAAATAGTCACGGATCCAACCATTCATTTATTAATTGACTTATTGATTTTCTTTCTATCCTGTTAGTCCAAATGTTTTGGGGATTATCACATTGGAATAAGGGAATTTATTATGGTTTATTAGATAGATGATAGATAGATGACTGATAGATAGATAGGTGATAGATGATAGATAGATGATAGATAGATAGATAGATGATAGATAGATGATAGATAGATAGATAGATAGATAATCAACACCTGAATCCATGAATAGGTATGTATATTAAACTATGCAAGCCCAACATTTACAAAGTATAACATTTGAAAATAAAACCTTCATGCAAACATTCTTAGTTCTTCCACTCAACATCAACAAACCCCCTCAGTACCATCCATGGGCACTATGAGAGTTAAGATTTACGGTTGAATCTTATAGCTCAGAGCATGTTTGGAGGAAAAAAATGTCTCTCTGCTGTGAATAAGATATTTGCTGGTACTATGACTTGAGGGAATTGCTATTTGGAGATCTCTACAGGATATTTCTGTCAAGAAAAGGACAGAATGCACTAAGGTGAATACTGGTCTCATCCTGAAATGCGAGTCTGTCCCCAAAATAATAAACTCCTGGATGTAAAGCTGTATCAAACACTCTTCCATACATCAAATAGCTCTCCTTATGTGGTTCCCTGAGGGAAAGAAACACTATGAAAGAAATAAATTTCCCCCCAATACACACCCCCCCAAAAGCAATGCCTGCTCTGAAGCATGAACCTATAGATCCATAGACACATATACCAAAAAAATGCATATTTTTTGCAATACCTCATTATAAGTTAAAAGCAATACCCTGGCTCACTAGAGCATGCTGTACAATTTGGGTGAGTGTTTTTCCGCCTGTAGATGTGTATTTTTAATAGCAACCAGTGCGGTCTACTTGTCTATTCTGAAAGTTCATTACCATTCTTTTCCCTTCCCTATTTAGAGTATCGCAATTCTCGTACTTTTAATTTTGGTATTTCTTAGCACCTATAAAGGGTAGCAGGTGGTCTCTTTTGGAGCCTGAATTCTTCTGTTCATGAGCCAAGTAAATTCAGAGAGCTGTCTTCTCTCCTCTGTAGCCCCTTTACAGGGGAGACTGCTTTCAATGGTGGGAGATTATTTGATGTCTCCATTGGACTGGCCCTGAGACTGGAGGTGCTGAAATGAGGATCCTATTCATGAGGAAATTTCCAGATGGCTAGCTCATCACCCCATGAACTGTTAGCACTTGATGAGGACCTCTGTTTAGTTCCAAACTCTATATGTAAAGCACAGTACAAAATTGAGGTTATCTGCATACATTTTCTGCATTATTGTGCATATTAAGATTAAAGGCCAGACTTTTAAAAAATACTGTTAGTAGAGAACCATTTAACAGAATGTACTGCTAGCCTAGCCTTTGCTTATAACTTTGTAGGAAGGGGGGAAAAACCTCCATTCTAATCTTACCTGACCCCACATATTTGTTTTTTGGAATGCCCTTCTAAAGTAGCAAATCTGAAGTAGTAAATTTCTGTAATGGTTTCTTTTGTTAATTATGTAGTGGGTATTATCCTAATGGGATCTATGATGGAAGAGCTGCATTATGACTTAAATTTCTAATGCAAAGATTTCAATTACTCCAATTTCTCTTGGTGAGATCTGAATTCTACCTCTCATTGGATTAGCTACATTTTACAAAGTTTCATATCACTGAATATTTTTCTCGGTTTGAAAATAACCCATTCTGTGTGATTCCTGATCACCCACAGATGATCTTTTTTATTAGTTACAGCAATGCTAGTGCCTAATTCCTGAAGTAGGTTCATAGGTCATGGTGCCAGGCAGGTCACTGCTAGCCCATAGGACAATGTTGTGCAAGTCAGGAAAAGGCTGCCTAATTATGTGAACATATCCTGCTGTCACTTGGATAGCAGATGACATCACACAGAATTTGGAAAGAGTCCTCTTTCCTCAGGGCGGAGCAGCTCCATCTCAGGCAGCTGAGGGTAGACGACACATCATTTTCCAGTTCAGCAAGGTGCCCTGTGCAGGGCCCAACCGGTGCAACTACACACATGGGCCAGTGATCCCAAACCAGAAAATAAATGTAACATATGCACGATTGCATTTACAAAGGAAAACCTGGACAAACTTCAAAATCCACATTGCCAACCAGAAGTAGCTACTTTGAAAATGTTTACCATTAGTTGTGTGAAAGATCAACTGAGGGATTATAAATCAGGAAAAAAATATATGTGTTTATGCATATGTGTGTGCATAAAACAAGATCAGATGGTATGCCCATATGGATGTAGATATAATGGAGAAGTTCAACACCTATCAGCCATGGAGAATGCAAGGGAAAAATGGGGTTCAGAGAGGATCTATCTACATGATGCACATGCATATATACAGTATATATGCTAGTCATGGGAAAGATAATGTGAAGATACACTATACACACACATATACACATCTATGAAGAACTATTAGAAAAATATTTGTTTTTGATGCTGTTTATGTCAAATGGCATTACTTTTATATAAAAGTCATGGTTTCTCTGGAAATTTAGGTAAAAATTCCCCTTTTCTTGGTTCTCAAAGATTGGAGAGCCAATTAATGACAGAGGCATTTGTCTTGCTGGAAGCGGGACAGAATTTCACTATTATTCAGTCACGTGTGACGGCGTGTAGGAAAGAGGTTAGCGCGCTGCAATAAATAGCTTTTATATTCCACGTAATGTTTCTTTTTGTTTAGAAATATTATGTGGAATACAAAAGCTATTGATAACAGGTAGAAAATAGACTTACCAATTACTGCTTTAAAAAAGAATAGAAAGTGCTCCCCAGCCGAAGCAGCCGCTGGTAGCATATAACAGTCACACTGGTGATCTCGGCTCACATGGCACGCCAGAAGAGGTTCCAGATTCTTCTTAAACAAATGCCTGCGTGTTTATTTTTTTCTTTCAGGTTCAAATCCGTGGTAGAGTTTCAGTAAAAAATTAGGGAAACGCGAGGCAGGGTCGCCTGCCGAGAGCCTGGTGGTCTAAAGAGCCTGCGAGGTAGTCCACCGAGGCAGTTGAATGGCTTTTTACAGCTTCCAAGCTGTACTTTTTTGGAGGTTGAATTCTTGAACCCATGGATCCTGCCCACAATTCATAAGCATGCCAAGGACACAGAAATGCTGCTTTGGTAAACAATAACTTTAACTATTGCAGCTGATGTGGCCGCCTTCGAAGGAGTGCACTCTAGATTAATAGACTCCGCGGTCTATTTACACACACCTTCAACCCACCCACCATCTCTGTGCTCTAATCAGCCTACCATGAGCCACCTCACCCCTCACTGCCCTTCTATCTGGGGGAGAAGAAAGATCCCCCGTCCCAGCCTCCATGCCCACCTTATTGATGGCCTTTCCAAGTCGCAAACAATCCCTTTTTCCCAGTCAGCGTTCCATTTAAATGTGTGTACTGTTGGCAGCGCCATTAACCACTCCCCAGAGGGCACACCATGCTGAAGAGAAGGGCGAGGCTGCCCAAAGAGAGAGGAGAATACATCATGTAAAGGCACTGCTCGCCCACCTGGGGCTAGCCCATGACTAATTTCTAACTAATGAGGAGTTCTTTCAGATTGCACTGTTTGTCACACACCACATTTCAGCCCAGAGATTTCTCTCCCTACTCATTTTCTCTCGGGCACAAACTAATTGCTGCTTGCGGCAGCCAGGCTCGGGATACTCCGAGGGCAAAAAGCTGTGGAAACCTAACAGACACTAATAAATAAATAACTTTTAAAGAAAGCAGCCTGCATCTGAACTCTGAGCATCATCCCACGACACATTTGGGGCAGTGGTCTTGTACCTTACTCCTCACACCCTCCACCCCATGTTAGCTAAATATCAGTGCATCAGAGATGTTACAGCTTGCCATCTGGCTTTGACAGTCTTGGGGTTTTAAATCAAGCATGAAGCAGGACAAGTTATAAATATCAATAGCCTGACCAAGCATTCCTTTAGCATTTGCAGGTTTTCATTTACTTTCAACGATGTGTTAGATAAAGGAAATTAGGATTTTGACATGCCTCCTCCAATGTATATCGGAGTGCACCCCCCTCTCTCAAAAAATTCTCTGCTCTTAATTTCTGCCTCGTAAGACCAAAGCAATTTTTAGGAATTGTTTTTCAACTCAGATCCACCCTGTAAAAATACTTTTGATCATTAAAAGGTTTATAGCTGATTTATAAGGAAAGAAATGTACTATTACATTTAAACTGAGGAGATAGGCTAGTAATTGAAAGTAGATTTATTCTGGTGTGGAAAAAAACTAATGCACCACAGCAGCTAAGCAATATTCATTTTTATGGCATAGTATACAAAATATATAAACCATTTTGTTTGAGATAGAGATTGACCAAAGGAAATATTATCCTCATGGCTTTTCTCTACACAAGTAATAATTTTTAAAGTGAAAAAGCAGGTCTATAAACCAATGGAAATATCAAGCCATCTCTCTAAAAACTAAAAAATAACTATCTAAAATCTCAAACTGAACCTACTTGAAATACATATAAATAAATAGGTGTTACTTTGTAAGCTGCGCTCTCTCTCTCTCTCTCTCTCTCTCTCATCTCCTCTCCTCTTCTCTCTCTCTCTCTCTCTCTCTCTCTCTCTCTCTCTTTCTCTCTCTCTCTCTCTCATCCTTGAACATTGCAATTTTGTAGAGAAACAATGGCAAAAAAAATACCAAAGCAATTTTAAACATTTCAAGTGAGTCTCCTAAAGTAGGAATCTTTTTAAATCTCCAAAGAGATTGAGGTTTTGAAATACTCTTATCAACTTTTAAGACTGTGCATGCTATAGACACAGACTGGCTTTGGGGCACTATTCTGAATTTAACTGATTTGAAGGAGGCTCATCAACTCCAGACTGGGAGCGGCTGTTTGCAGAGTTGCGATTGCATTTCCAGCAACGATTCCTACCCGTTACCTACCATGTACCGCTTATTAAATACAAAACCCATTGCCCTGAAGAGTCTGTTCACAATATCTGCAACCGTGGCATCTGCAGAGGGGAGCTCCAGCCACTTGAAACTCATTAAAACGTACTTGAGATTGACAATGAGTAGAGAACATCTGTCAGACTTGGCCAAGATTTCAATCAAGTGTGATGTTGCTGTGTTACTTGACTACATCGACTTAATAAATGAGTTGGCTGCTGTCAGCAGAAGGGAAGTTTGGTTGTAATTACTGTCCTGTCCTTTTTTTTTTCTTTTTCCTGAAATGTTATTTCACTTAAATGTTCGTATTCTACGTGCAATGCATGAAAATGAAGTTGATGGAATAATTCACCATTTTTAAAAAAAAGGAATATAAGGTTCATTTTCAACTGACTGGATTGATCAGAAAGAATGTTTCTTTCATGAACCTGCATGCATCTACCTCTGAAAAGACAACAAAACCATCCTCCCCTCCGCCCTCTGGAAGTATCTCCAACTGTATGTCCAGAAGGATAGACAGCTCTCTCTGATCTACAGATTAAATTGCTATAATAAGTTGTGCACATGTATAAGATCAAGGAAATCACAAAAGCATTTCTCCATGCCAAAAAACTTTTGATCTTCAACAAATAAAACCTCACCTTGTGTAGCACTTTATGTTTATATTTCACATTTAATCCCACAACAATTGTGATAGTTGGTCTGGTTTGTCAACTTGACCCTCCTAAGATCATGTGACTTTGGTTGTACAACAGCAGATTGAACCGAAGTCCTGCCCTAAATGTGGGTAGCAGGGTTCTGGTAGGTGCAGGACTTAGATAAAAAGAAGGAGAAAGCCACGTAGAGCTGAGCTGCGACTCTTCCTGAGGAAAACGCATCTGCTCCCGTCTGAGATCGTCGGCCTCCAGCTCTTTGAACTGAAACTTCACCATCGTTTCTCCGAAGAGCTTCCTTATCTTCACATCTTGGACTGGACTGAATTGGTGGTTGCTTCAATCCTGGGGCTCCGGCTGTTAGACCTCCCAACCAGCTGCTGATTCCTCTGACTTTTCATGTGCGGTCGAAATTCAGGACTACATTGTGAGCTGATCTAATAAATCCTTTTTCCCCCTCCCTTCCTTTCTTCATTCTGTGAATTCTGTTGATCTGACCAATACAACAATCTATTTCACAGATGATGAAACAGAAACTCCAAGAGGTTCACCGATCTGCCCCAGTGACATAATTACTCAGCCAGTGAGTCGAGAATCCAGCTCTGAGTTTGGAGCTTGTCCACCATGCGATATTTACTATATTTGCCTTTGAGAAGTGTTTGCTTGGGGGATCAGATTAAGTTCAAGACGTTGTTTCTACACAGTATTATTTCAAGGGGATGGAAAATTCTAATTCTTTCTGATGACAGAATGGCACTATCTGTTTAAAGATGGAAGGGTGTGAACTCCAGACGTAGGGGCCAGGTAAGCTCAGGAGAGTTTAGGAAAAAATGATTACAACCCACTGAGCATAAAGCTGGACTTAAGACAGAAGAACAAGTTCTGATCTCTTCGTCTGGTGCATGGGGGACATCCAATTACCAAGTCACCGCCTCGTGGAGCTGGGCCTGTGGGTGCCAGAGAAGGTCGAAGCAATCACCATCGGCTGCAGACAGGGCCTGTGATGGGGAAGAGTCCCTCTGGTTTGGTGGTGTCCACTCAGGCCCAGTGCATAGGAGATGTGTCATAGTGAAGGGGAGGGTGTCTCCTCACAAATTGAAATTGTTCTTTCGTATCAGAGCATTAGCGACCACACCCAGAATAAAAGCCTACTGTGTGAATGTTAATGATACTTCCTGATTCTGTCTTAATGTTTCCCCTGCCCATTTGCAGCAATTAAAACTCTACAGCAACCCACACTTGACAGGCACAGACCCCGCGTTTGATACCTGGTAAGCCTCCATTTATATTGCCTCCTCTCCTTTGTATCTTACACCCACTGAAGAGTTCGGCTTCTAACTCCATCCTAGCTGTCAGCCTACAGACACTCTGGAGTTGGACCACGTTCATGTGATAAATAAGATGCTTTACAAAGCACCGTCCCCTACAGAAGGTCAAAGTAGCTGCAAAATTAACATCACCGTGGTGGGGATGTGCCTCAGAGCTAAGATTATCAGAGTGTTAGTAAAAATAGGTCAGCCACACAGAAACATGTGAATATTCTCCCTCCTCTTAACTCCCGTAGGTTTTTATTTTTATCTCTCATATGGCACTTATCACTTTCTACCTTGCAGTACAGTCATTGGGATGCAGGCTTTCTCTCTGCTCTACTGAGCTCTTACAATGCTTTTCTTCCCCCACAGCATTTAACGCAGTGCCTAGCACATAGTAGGCACTCATTAAATGCTTATCGTTAGATAGAACACTAGAAATAAGCAGGTAAGGTAGAAAGTGTTTGAAAGCTACTTTAGTACAGGCATTTGACTATCAAATTGAATTTCCATAGAACATTTGGCCTCTCTTCACTCAGCTGGGAGCCACCGCCCCATCCGTCACACACCCACACTCTGACTCCGTGCTCCGGCCACACTCAATTACTTTTGGTTCTCTGGCTGCCTTTACCTCCCGCTCTCTGAATAGACTCCTTCGTCTCCCCAAGATCCCTTCCTGCCTCTTCCTTAACTTTTCCACTGGCTGGCTCCTAACACCACCTCCTGCTTCGAGTCTCAAGTTAATGATCCTTCCTTCTGGAAGCTTTCCCTGAGCCTCTAAAACCACCTCTCTGTATCTTGCCGCTTCCTCTCGCGTAGCGCGTTTCACACAGCTTGAGTTTCCTCTGCACTGGCAGATCAGCTGGTGTGAACGGGTCTGTGAGAGGAGAGAAAGCTAAAGCAGGGGTCCTTTTCCAGGGAACTCTGAAACCAGCCTGGCAACGGACCCTGGGCGCTCCCTGTTAGCTTCCTCTTCATGATCTTGTAACATCGTGGTCTTTATGTAAGACTCACTGACTCACAAGCCTGAGAGCCCAGCTGATCCAAGCACTGCTGCCTTTACATGTGTGTTCTATAAACATAAATAACACAACAGATTCTCTACACGAGTCATGTGATGGTTTTTAACTTTCAAATAAATAGAACACTCTGAAATATCACACATCCAATGGCTTAACTGGTAGTAGTCAGTACAGCAGGAGAAATTATTCTTACTTTTTAGTAAGAACTGTTTTCTTTATTGATGCTGAAGAGTGGAGGAGATGAAGATAGCTGGTTTCTCCCAGGTGAGGAAAGAAGAGGAGGTCAGAGTCAGCCACACAGAGAAGGCGACATACTGGTTGAGTCAGATTTAACCAAATGAAGAATGGGGGGGAGAGGGAGCTCATTACAGACAGAGCAAAATAGCGTGAGCACACGACATGAAAATGTGTGCATGACTAGAAAATTATGGCTTGTTTGTTAAGGTCAGAGTAGGGAAGGTAGGTATGGGGGAAACTCGATGTAAGCAGGAGATGAGGTTAGCAAGACAGCTTCATTTGAAATTATAAATAGCCCAGAATGCTAAGCAAAGGGGTCAGACTCAATTCTGTAGGGTGGAAGGAGCCACAGCCAGTCTTCAAGCAGGAAGACGGGTAACCCAGTGCGTGACTCAGAGAAACGACTTGGTGACAAGATAATGAATGAGTGAGAGAAGGCAAAGACTAGAGGCAAGATCTACCGGGATGCCATTTCTGTGATTTGAGCAACCAGTTTCAATAATTTAAGAGCTGCATATCTGTAAAGTTCAATATAAATGTTAATTTAAAACTATTATCTCAATACGATTGAATTCAATAACCTTTAAGGCAGCAGATACGGAAGCAGATTTTTTTTCTAACTTGGCTCCAAGTAATTCAGGTGAAATTAATGTATAATTTGAGCATAATGGCCAAATCTACTAATGAGCTGATTGCAGGCTTCGTAATCCTAACCTTAAGAATATGGATTAGAGCTGCGACTAAAGAAAAACGACCAAATCCTGTCAGACCTGCTGGGATGCAGTAAGGACTGTAATTCACCAAAATAAAAGGATATTTTTTTTTACTAAGTACATAAAACATCATACTTATTAGTCAAAACTGGAACCTAATTAAATTCTACACGTGGCAGTTTAATGTTGTTATTGAGATGAAGTTCATGGTCAAAGAAGGAATATTTTACAATGGAAAGGAATATGGGTTATGAAATTTCTTTTCAAGTCAGTCGTAGTGTTTGTAATTTGTATTTAACTAAGTTAACTTTGCATTGGAATCCCCAAGGAAATTTTAGTAGGGTTAAATCACGGGAGACAGTTTTTTCTTTCTACCCACTACCCCTGTGGGAACGTGGCCATGGTGCCAGGATGGGTATGTGATATGAGGGCGACCGGAGACAAAGAAAGACAGAGACGTTGTAAACATAGTAATGCAGACATCTGTCCGTGGGAGGAGGTCAGTCTTGTGGAAGCCATCTGCAATCTGCAGTCCCCACCACGATCACTAGATGTGGAAACTGGCTTCTCTTTTGGAATTCACAATCCAAAATGTTTCTAGCAGCCATCTCTGCCACCTTCTTACCACAGAGCACATGTTTTTGGGGTTTTTTTTGTGTGTGTGTGTGGTACTGGGGATTGAGCCCAGGGGCATTCTACCTCCGAGCTACACCCCCCAGTCCTATTTTTTTATTCTTTATTTTGAAACAGGGTCTCACTAAGTTGCGGAGGGCATCACTAAGTAGCTGAGGCTGGCTGCGAACCTGGATCCTCCTGTCTCAGCTTCCCAAGTACTGAGATTACAAGCGTGCACCACCACGCCCGGCTCACAGAGCACATGTTACTGAGCATCTAGACCTTCTTCCTGAACATGAAGAAAGTCACCATCTGCTTATACTGAGAAACCCACGTACCAGCTTTACTAGGTAATTTTTAATACAGACTTTTCTGTAAAACTTTAAATAAGTTTTACCAACTTGCTCTGGTTGGGGATCCATTTAAGGAGAAGATGCAATAGTCTTAAACTTTTTGATCTTCGATAATGGGGACACTTTCTAGAGCAACTGACTCCAAATATGTTCATGGTACTATATGGACAACTACTCGTCCTGGGATGTATTCCTTCCTGGCTGGAAGAGTTTAAAAAAAATCTATTGTTCACAATACACTGTCCATATCTCAGATGGCTTTATTATAAAAGACAAAGTATCAATGCAAGCTAATTCCAGTGGTTCATAGGTCATAATTGACTGAAGAAGCCACCTTGGTAATATCTCTTAAATGAATTAAGCCCAGGGGTCATGGTTTTCCCTAATGGTCTTTACCATCTTGGGCTATAAGAACCATGCTCTGATAAACTCTATTTGTGTGTGTGTGTGTGTGTGTGTGTGTGTGTGTGTGTGTGTGTGAAAGAGAGAGAGAGAGAGAGAGAGAAGGGGGAACTGGGGATTGAGCCCAGGGGCATTCAACCTCAGAGCTTACTCCCAGCCCTTTTTTAACATTTATTTATTATTTTGAAACAGGAACAGGGTCTTGCAAAGTTGCTAAGGGCCTATAGATTTCTGAGGCTGTCCTTTAACCTGTGACCCTCCTGTCTCCGCCTTCCGAGTACTGGGATGACAGGCATGTGCTACCACACCCAGCAAAAATCTATTCTTTTCATCCTATAATAGGTGTTCATCTTAACATAGCTCTCAGGATCAAGGGATGGCATTTCTGAGGCAATTCCAACTGGAACCATAGCCTGTTTATAAGATGCAATACAGTGACCCATTAATAAAAGCAAAATTAGTTAATATTTATTGATTGGTTCCTATGAACCAATCATTACTCTCGATGTTGGGAAACACAGTGGTACAAACAGGACAAAGTTCCTGCTGTTGATGGTTGAAATAATGTCAGATGGTGATAAGGACTATAAAAACGTGGAAAGCTCCCTGGGCTTGCTATCTTCAGCAGCCAGGAATCCACTCTTTGAAGGTGCCAATTACTAGAGACATGAAGTAAATATTTGGAAGAAAAGTGTTCCAAGAAGAGAGGAGAACAAATAGGAAGGTTCTGGAACAGGATCTCATGTGATACATTCATGGAATGGCAATTAGGCTAATGAGCCAAGGAGAGAAGCATGGTAAGAAGGATGGTTAGGAATTAGATCGGAGAGGATGAAGTCAGGGATTGTATTTGGTCTTACAGATGGTAGTGAAGACTGGATTTCATTAACCACATGACAGGAAGCCAGTAGAGGGTTCTGAGCAGGGAAGTGATGTCATATACTCCTTAGACATATCCATGATGACTCAATTAAATCAGCAGGATTCTCTGGTTATCAACAGGAAAATGGCACCATCCCACTTTCAAGGGCTCAAAGTGAAATGGAGGTGTCTCCTCTTATAGGGTTCTTGTTTAATGGAATTCAATGAATGAAGTCCCAGGACTAGTGAAGGGCATAGAAATATGAAAGTTTAAGTCAGGGAAAGATAGAGGTCAAAGCAACTCTCCCACTACAAAGGGGGGAGGGAGTCCCAGGAAGAGAGTGCCCTCCTAAGCTCTTGGGAAGTGGGCTTTTAAAACTTACTGAGGGTTTCTGTTTGCCCTTTTATAATTGTTCAGAATCCAGTTTGGGGGAACCAATGACTTTTGTACAATTTTGATCCTAAATTTGAATGAGTATCTTATGGGCTGATCAGGGCCCTGATTCCCTTCCACCAGTCTCTAACCTTCCTGTTTACCTCTCCCAACCTCACAGAAGCCATGCACATGGTCTTTATCCTTCCTGTTCCCAGGTCTTCTGCCCTGCCTCATGTCCCCCCTTTGATAAAGTGGCCCTAACTGCTGTTAGGGAAATGGGGTGATGACCTCTCTACCTGCTTTGAGTTGGCGGGGGGCACTGTCAGAGTATTGCAGTTTAGAGTCTCAAGGGATGGATGATCTAGATTACCATGGAAGAAGGAATTTTTCATATGATATTTTGTTTTCATAACCATCTGGAGTTGAAGGGCTGATGGAGTCTGGTTATCTTGGCTCAAAGTCATTCATGGTGGCTAGGTGGGCATTTACATGAGAAACTGATGCATTAGTATATTATACAATAAACCAGATATCTTGCCATAATGTTTTTTATAACCCTTTACCTTTGTCTATCCACCTGTTATCATTTTAAATTGGAGGCCAGGTATCCAACCCATGAGTCATTATATACAATGCGAAGTTTTTGTGGCACAAAGCCTGAAAAAAACCAAGCATATTGTTTTTAACTTAGCTTAAACAGGTTTTTTTTATCTGTAGGATTTTGAACAGGACTCAGATCCACCAGAAGTTTACAGAACTAGGAATCTCCACTTTGTGTATTGTCTGATGGTCCTGGACCTGTAAAATCTCAAGAACAAAAGGTTTAGCTTTACAGCATCTCATAAGGACCTAACTGGAGGAAGGTTTTAGGCAGTGGTGTCATATCTTATTTTTTTAGTTTAAAGGTAGAAGTACCATATAAATGGCTTCAGTATAGCTCGTTTTGTTACCCCCAAAATAGCACATTGGCCTCTGGTTATATTGCTCTGCTGGATATTCAAGATCAAGCAGGTAACATAAGTTTTTCTAACATTTTTGCTGGTAAGGCCAGTCAAGGCTCCTCAGGGTTATTTTCAGGGACTTAGTGAGGCTTTACCTCTACCAGTTGTGCCATTTGCCAGGACAGAACATGGTCTTGTTGCCCATTGGGCTCTTTTGAAGCCTAGAGGACATTTTCCTCTCTGGTGACCCTCCTTTGTGCAAAGTATGTGCTGGTGGCTCCCAGTCTCGGGTGCCTTCGTGATCTCCCTGTTTTTGGGAGGTCAGATGACTCACTGGACTTTCAAGGGCCTTTAGTGAGGTCCTCCCCTGGGTCCTAGTTTACCTTGGAGGACTAGGGCCAAAATATTGGCTGTTTCTCCTTCACCCTTATTATTTTCTGATTGTTCTCTAAGTCTTGGTTGTTGAACAGCCAGAAGGTCAGTTTGACCAATTCTTTTAAGCTGTCTTGCAGGTGATGGCTATTATCTCAAAACGTGTGTTATACTTCTGTTAAACATTAACGAACAACACTTACATAGTTTCATAAGAAAAACACAAAACAATTATCAGGAATAAAACATCCCATTTTTATCTTCCCATAAAAAGATAGTCATAATGCAATTAGGAACATATCAATATAAGCCTGGGAAGGCTATCCCTATTTTGTTTTGTTTAGATGCCATTAGTTTAGTAAAGTGTTTTCTTACATTTCATATTTATAAGTCCTATACATTTTGGGAACACAAATGTTTAAAATAGTATTGTCAATAGACAGCAGGAAACACAGGAAATTATCTTAATAAAATATAAAATTTTGCTCTCTAGGCTTGTTTGTGTAAAACTTGACCAAAAGCAGATCAATATCTTAAGAAAACCTAATTGTTTTAAACATAGAATCAATGCATTTAATGTGACTCTTAGAAAGCCCTTTAAATAATTCCTTTTCATTGTAACCAACCTTATTACACATTCAAAATTTCTATTATATATCTTATCTTTTACTAATCACTTGCAACTTCCTCAAATCCTCTGCAAATTCCTTAACCTTCTGGTTTTTGTTCTCATCTTTCTTTTCCCCTATGGGATAACCCCGTCATTCAGAACAAAAAATCTTGCCATATAAAATTCTTTTCTACCTAAAAGAATTTCCCTCTTTCTTTTAACTTTCTTTATTATAATATACCCTATGCCTACAAATACCTCCTTCTATTTATTAGGTTTTGTCTTTTGGGGCTCTGGTGGTATGACAAATATTTATTTGTCAGTGTGGCCAGAAGGCAACACCTTGATTTACCTTGCTGTCATAGATTTGGATTTCTCTATAATATAAACTTTAGACCCTTTACTTTCCTCCTCCAAAACAGATCCAGTTGTAAAATAGTGTCATTGTTTACATTTTCCTCTTGTGGCCATCCGCTCTGTCTCTTAATCCATACTACCAAACTCAAGCACAGAAAAAGGCTAGGCATTTTTTTTCCAATGGGATGCTAACAGAATTGGCAGATGGGCCATTTCCCATCTGAGAGACAGAAGAGAAATAAAAGTGTCCTTTTAGTTCTCTCACTGTGAGAACCTGGCACCTGTTTCATGCATGGCCATAAAACAGGGTGCATCTGCTGGATTTATCCTTGCTCACCAGTGTGATAGAGAACTGGCACCCAGCTGCGACTGTCAGATACATATATGATGCATCTGTGGTGGGAGTGTCAGCAAGATGTGAAGCCAGCACCCTGACAGCCACAGGCCTGATTGCACAGTGGTAATTGTAGCACATATTGCTACCTGTCTGTGACTTCCCTTTGTTGCCAAGGGAAGTGTCCATAGTCTATCTGTGTTTAGTTTTTCCTAGGACGATGGGCAGTAAGGGAATGAAACTCGGGATGTTCAGCATCTAGACCAATAAAATTTATCTTCACTTTTTAGAGGTTTTGAAAATCTCCATGCAGCTATATCAGCTAAAGATTGTTAAGGAGTGTTTTATCAGTCTGATCATTGTCTCTAAATTTTTAGGGTACTCATGTAAAAGAATAGATAGTTGTTCACATCAAAGCAGTGTATACAAAATTACACATTGACCTGAACTGATTTCCAGCAACCTTTGTTGTCTTTTAGTAAGGACCCAAAAACAAAACCGTTCCACAATATTGTTTTCTTATATGCCAACAATTTAGAAGCCCATTGAATTGTCTCAAATGTTATTTTAGATCCTAAGAAGCCAAGAGCATTTTAAAGCATTAATTACATTTTATATTTACCCAATTTAATTTAATAATTAAATTATAGATTATCCCTGAAAATCAAGATATCAGATAAACACCATTAGTGCCTTAAAACATTTTTCCAACCAGAGAAAAAAACTTTAAAAGCAATAAACATTGTATTTGAAAACATCCTACAGAGGTAAAAATAATCTTGATTGACTATTTACCTAAGGAAAAGGACATGTGTTAATAATTTTAAGGACATTTTTACTTTCCTTTATGTCAACTGTTCCCCTTGCCACTGTGGCATCAATGATTTGCCCTCCACCTATGGGTGGTCTGATGTCCCCAGTGCCATGGAATTGTGTAATTCTAGCATCACCCCAGAGCTTTTAGCCAGACCGAATCTTAATGCCAGCCGCCGCAACTGAGGCAGCTGCGGATGTGCCTCTGGCTGCTACGACAACAAAGTGGTGCTGCCTTTTTGGTTTTCTGCCCCGTTTACTTGCTGTTCTCCCTCTTCCACATGTGGGTACTCCAGCTGCTGTGCCATGCTGGCTCTTATTTTAAGAGGCACAGCATAGACTGCCCAATCCGAGCCTGTAGGAACACGTGGCAGAAGTCCCAGAAGAAAAAGTTGGGTTTTTTTTTTTTACTTACCCTTCGAAGCATCTTTCCTGGCCAATGCACCAAGACTGAAACGGGGGTGTCTCCTCTTATAGGGTTCTTGTCCAGTGGATTTTGATGAATGAAGTTCAAGAAATATGAAAGTTTATTTTAAGTCAGGGAAAGAGAAAAGACAAAGCAGCACCCCCCCATGGTAGGGGGCAGAAAAAGAGTGACCTCCTAAGTTCTTGGGGAGTGGGTCTTTATCCTTACTGAGGGTTTCTATCTGCCCTTTATGATTGGTCAGAATTGGGTTTGGGGGAATCAATGACCTTTGCACAATTTTGATCCTTAATTTGGATGCTTATCTTATGGGTTGCTCAGGGCCCTGATTTCCCAGCACCCACCAGTCTCTCACTTTCCTGTTTACCTCCCCCAACCTCACAGAAGGGGGGGATGTAGATGGCCTTTTCCTTCCTGTTCCCAGGTCCTCTGCCCTGCCTCAAAAGGTACCTCTGCAGAAGGAAAGTATTATAAATAGTGTTGTTGTTTATCTTTTTCTCTAATCTCCCTTTTTGAGCTGGGCACATATCAAAAAAGTTAAGGTGGCAGAAGTGGTCAATTAGTCATCATAAGAAAAAGATAGAGCCTTTGTCTAAATCCTACATCAGGATCTGCTGGGAGCAGAAACTGCGTGGAAGTGTTGTTTGTCTTCTAGAAGCACTTTTAGTGTGGCCCAAGCTCACTTCCCCATAACCCTAGGCTTCTCTACAGATGAATCCGATAAATTTCTGTCATGGATTAAGCAGTGCCACAGAAGACTAGAGTGGAAAATATTGGTTAAAAGAATTAAATGGCCATAAAGAAAGAAGGAAATTCATATGTGGGGTATTTCCAACCAACTCTGAAAAGCCATGTTGGGGCCCTCAGACTTGAGATTGAAGGACTTTCAGACTCTAAGGATGGAGGGATCATTCTGGAAGTCCTACACAAACTCTGCCTTCCCCACCCCAGTTAACAGTTAACAGAGATAAAGGATCATTTGTCTGAATTCCTTGTGTGTGCTTGATCAGTCAGCATAAGAATGTGTAACCGTGTGCTCTTCTCTTCCACTCAGAATATGGTACTGAGATTAAACTAAAAAATGAATGCTCTTACTTTTTCCCTTCCCAGATTATAAAAAACTCTGAGAAGCCCGGGTGAAAATGTTTTCTGGAGCTAAGCACAGTCATATTGAGAAATTGATCAGGGTGGTGAGCCATAGTTGATTAAATGAGGCCTCTTGATGTGCTTTAACTAATGAAGCTAGACTTCTTGGAAGATGGTTTGTATCTACAAAGAGAGAGAAAAAAATCACCCTTTTTAGATATATGAAGATCAAGGACATTTAGTGTAAGCTTAAAGGACCAAAGAGATGAAAAGAAAGAGGTTTGTTTCTGGTTGAAAGAAAACAAACAGATCATCAGGAGATAGTGCAGATGCTATAAACCAGGCAGGCCAGATGAGGGTTAGAAAGAAAAGAAATAATTCAATACTAAGAGCAAACTTTGTGGGGATTTTTAGAGAGGAGAATAACCCAGTTGCCTCAATGAATGCGGTTTAGACAAGGCTTAGAAATTACTTTGTCAGCAAAATGATTTTGCCTCTTTCCAAAGAAGCAATGTGTTACAGGAAACAGAGGACTCTTGCTGAGATAAATTGTCACCTAGTTCCAGGATCCGGGCAGAGAAAATGTAATGAAAATCAAATGTATTTAGAGGCGAAAATATACTGTATTATTTTCTAAAGTGGGCCAAGACTGTATAACGCAAATTCGCTGGAAAAATTCTGAAATGCTCTAAGAACTTTCCAAAGAGCGCAGTGGTCTCCCTCGGAGACTCACGAGGACTCTGGGAGGAAATGTGTGCCCATGAAGCCAGTTATTGAATTTGCTCCAGGCAGGTGAGGAAGTAGCCTCTCCTAGGCACACAGGTGCATTTCGCCAGTGGGACAACCACCGGGCCTGCAGGCTCCCTTCTGAAGGGAACCCCCAAGGCCTCCTGCTCTTCCACTTCTTGGGTAATTGGGACTAGGTCTCAGTTGGGACCTGCTGAGACATTCTTGCTCCCACTGTATATGAGGCTGGAGCTACTTCTTAGCTAAGCTTTTAAGAAGCCAGTTGAGAGTTCTGTTCCTCCCCCCCCACACCCTTTGGATTTGGCTGCCACATATGTGAGCGGTTGCCTGTTATCAAGGAACAGAAACGAAATGGTTGTGATGTTCCGAGACTGGGTAACCCTGTTTTAAGGAATAAAAGAAATTGAGAGTTGAATGCTTGCATTTTATTGCCAAAATATACACTTAATTAAATAATTAAGACTCAGAAATTGGGAAGAATTGGCCAAGATTATAAAACAAGTCAGAAGTCAGACCATCCTTTGGTTAAATTCGGCTCTGCGTTATCCCAGGACACATCAGCTCTTTTCTTTGTACCCTTCTCATTGATAATACTCCTGGCTTCCAATAACAATGATATTTAAATCTCCTCTTTGCAACTTGGGACCAAAAATTTTTTCCACTCAAGTTTCCAGCATTTTGATCTGTCACATTCAGGCAATCACCATCTTCCTGACTCCTTTTTACTATGTATAAAAACCAAATCCATCAGTTTGAGTGCTCTGACAAGTATTGATGACAAAAATCCCTGAAAAGCATTTCTCTGTATAAATTATTATGTAAATTCTTAAAAATATAAGTTTATTTAAATAAGTATGTGGAGAGGAGATTCGGATTTATTGACTTTTCTTTCATTACTTATTTATGGAGCCTCCAAAATTAGATAAGTTTGATGAATTTATTGTTCCTGTTCTCTAAACATATGCTATAAAATTGGGTGCTTTGGTGGTAAAATACCATGCATGTATTTTTTAATGTAATTTTTAAGGTACCAGTGGTGACATATCAGGGTCCATTTTTCCCAACTACATGAGTTTGCTCGACTTTGAATTGAATGTTTGTTTCAAAATTACCTGACCTGCCTAATACATAAAAGTGATGATTTCTAAAACCTTTTGTTAATATTGCATATGGAGTGAGTACAAATATAATTATAAATGTAATTTTAATTCTATTCTCCTTGCTGGGATACAGTATTTGTGAATAATCTAGTCCAAAATCAAAGATCAACCCAAATCCCTTCTACCAACTCTGGTCCTGTTGTCTAAGTATTTATTTAATGTCATTGTTCAGTAAGGGACCTAGAGACCTTTAGCTCTAGGTGGAAAGAAAATGCAAATCTGTTAGTTATTTGCTAAGTTTCCTAAGGACACTGAAAACACACAGGCACTTGCAACTGTGAATTTCCCAGTAAATATAAAATCTTTGTCTTCTGAAGTATTTGCTTAACTGAACAAAGTTTACACAGCCTGAAGAGGATTATCATTAACAATAACACAAAATTAAACCTTTGACATTCCTCTAGTTCATTTCTGTGGTTATCTCCCCTTGTCCTACATCAATTTCCCAACTCTATCATTAAAAAAAAAGAAAGTAGATCTTACTTTCTCTGTAGTGTTCACTGAAACCTCCAGGCATTAATGACTACTATTACATTTATTTTCTTTCCTATGGTAATTTATTCAGAAATATTTAATATTAAAAATGGGCCAGGTGCTGTGTCATATACTAAAAACACAATGATATTTTTTTAAAAAAATGCTATTTCAGATTTTCTATTTTGTGAGTTGGAGATATAAATACATAAGCTCTGAATTGCTAATATAAATGATAAATGCTACTAAGTGCCAAGTAGCATAAAGAAAATAGCTATCAACTCTAGTGAAGAAAGTCCATAAAGAGTTCATGGAGGAGATGGAATTGGAGCTGGTTTTAAAGCATCACTAGGCATTTGGTGGTCAGTCCAAACTGAGAAAAAAATTCCAGCACTGAACAGCTTATACAAAAAATGAAGGCTCCATATGAAAAAGTTGATGTGAGTAGAGTTACAATGGGATGAAAGAATGATGAACTGGAAGGCCAGTAACACCATAGATAATTCATAGTATCGAGATGACAAAGCTGAGATTCGCTGGGAGAGACACAACATAATTGATTTAAGCATTTTTCTATTAGTCAAGCATGTAGAGTATGTTTGGGTCATATTTTTTCATCTCTGTGACCAAAATACCTGACAAGAACAACTTAGAGGAGGAAAGGATCATTCGGCTCACAGTTTTAGAGGTTTAGTCCATGGTGGGCAGGCTTCAAGGCCAAAATGTCATGGCAGCAGGGTATGGAAGAAGAAGCTGCTCAACTCATAGCAGCCTGAAGTAGGAGAGGGGTAGAAGGGGCCATGGACAAATACAGTCCTGAAGGCCACTCCTCCAGTGACCACCTCTTCCAGCTGTGCCCCATCTCCAAACCTAGCTACATTGCCTATCATATGACAAATCACAACAGAGTATTTCCAATTTTCCCAAATACGAAACCGATGAATACTTTTCAACAGATATCTTTGAGCACATCTCTAGCTTGTTTTAAAGACTCGGTTACTAGAAATGAAATCACGCAAGTAAATGGCATACTTATCTTGAGCATCTCGCTACACTTGCCATATTTATTTCTAGAAAGATGCCAAGTTAATAGCAGCATGTAGGAGAGCCAGTCTCACTGTTCCCTTGGCCAGAAATGAGTACCATCATTTTTTTAAAAAAATGCTAATTAGAAGCCGGGCGCACGCTTGTAATCCCAGTACTTTGGGAGGCGGAGACTGGAGGATCCGGGTTCGCGGCCAGCCTCAGCTCTCTCTCTCTCTCTCTCTCCCCCTGTCTCTTTCTCTCTCTCTCTCTACTTAGTGAGGCCCTCTGCAACTTCGTGAGACCCGGTTTCAAAATAAAGTATAAAAAATAGGGCCGGGGATGTAGCGCAGAGGTAGAACGCCCCTGGGTTCAATCCCTGGTACCGCAAAAAAAAAATGCTAATTATATGAGTGGCAAGTAAAATTAGCTCTTACAGAATTATGAATATCAAGGCCAAGAGTTTGAATTTAATTTCTCAAGTTAATGAGAAACCCATGAAGAATTTTGATCAAAGGAACAAAATATCTCGATTGGCCCTTTAAAGGATTAATTTTGTCAAGAGGGGTTAGGATATGATGGGATAGGCTTTGCCTGACAACCCACACCATTTTGGAGGCTGAGAGATTGTTGTAATAGTCTGGGGCAGTACCGTCCAATAGAACTTTCTGGATAACAGAAATGTTCTGTATCTGCTCTGGCTAATACGGTGGCCACTGATCACATTTTTTTGTTTTGTTTTGTTTTGTTTTGTTTTAAGTAATTAAAATCTTGCTGATGCAACCAAAGAGCTCAGTTTTTTATTTCAATTAATTTTATTGAATTTAAATTTTAAAAGCCACATGTGACCAGTGACTATTGTATTGGACAGCACAGACATAGAACAATAGATGCTCATGATAGAAAAACGCCGCTGGAAAGAAGAAAGCAAAACAGATTGAGTGAACAGATTCTGTGACTGTTCAGATGTGCAAGATGAAAGAGAGGGAGAATCCTAACTGATATGGAGATTTAGAATCAGAGAGAAATGAAAGATGGACGTATCACTTACAGAGACTGCAGTGCAGAAAAGGGCTCCAAGGAGATAAAGAGGAAGGGAAAGGATATCTCTCTCTCTCTCTCTCTCTCCCCCCCATGTGTGTGTGTGTGTGTGTGTGTGTGTGTGTGTGTGTGTGCGCGTGTGTGTGTGTGTGTGTGTTTCATACTCCTCTATCAACAGATGACAGCTCCTAAACTTGTCAACAGGACATGGGAAATGACAAAAAGATTTAAACTGACCAGGAACCATGGTTTCCTGCTATTCCAGCCTGTATTGATCTATATAAAAATGTGATAAGCTGTTGGATCTTAACCTATATATCATACCTACAAATATGAGCTGGTATTTCTCACCGTCAGAAACTCTGCTGAAAAGAAAGCTGTCCTTCACACCACAGAAGACTAACTGAATTCCCAAAGAAAGGTTAAGAGTCTTGCCTCCGCAACTTAAAGGCAGCATGTATTTGTGACACATTGTGGGTCAAGCTGTAACATTAACCGTGTGATAAAAATGTAAGTGTAAGTGTAATGTAAAAGAACAAAATTTAATGAGGGTTGAAGACTCAGCCAAGCAAGCAAATGTTGTATAAATAAAACAAAACAATGGTACCAGGCTGTTAATTAAATCAGTGCTGGTGCAACAACTATGGAGAGGGCAGGGAAGGGATTCGTTCTTCACCTCCGTCTTTGCATGACTGATGCTTTCTCAGCCTCAAGGTCTCAGCTTAAGTTCAGCTCCTCAGAGAAGACTGCAATTATTTCCAACGTGACTGTTGTTTTCATTCCTAACTTCTGTTGCATTTCTTATTGGTACGTTTGTCAGTTGTCTGTCTCTCCGTGAATGCATGGCAGTCTGTTTCACTGATTACCATATGTTCAACATCTAGGGTCATCTCTGTTGTACAGGCGATTAGTAATTTGGGGATGAATGAGTGAGTGGATAGGTGAGCGCACACTGCCTGTTACACTGTGGACTGAAGATGCAGTGTAGGGAAAAGAATATTGCACCCAGATCAAACTGAGCCTGCAGAAATCAGCCAAATGAATTCTCACTTTAATCAAACAAGAACAGGCCTTGCAGGTTCAATATGGTGAATGGGTGGTCTTGGTTTCTGGAACATCAATCAACTGGCAAGAGCTGCACCACATCTCCAGAAAAGACCCTGTTGATCAGAGTGAGTGTTCAACTCAGCAGAAACAATGGGAGCATGAGATATTGACATATTATGAGGACTTCATTCCAAGGTAAAATAAATCCTAAACTGCTAGCTAGCAACCCCAGAGAGCACTGACTGGTAGTATATGAAGTGAGCATAGATTTAACACTGACTGCATCCATGGAGAGGGCAGGGGAGGAATTCATTCTTCACCTCCACTAGGCAACTTGGAATTTCGTGAGGGTGTTTTATTCTCACCACTACCAAAGGGAAAGCTTCTTTCTTGTTTATCAAGGTTAAGCAGAAACTATTATTAATTATGAGATCAAGAGAATAGAGTGTATGTGTTTGTGTATATACGTCAGAAAAGACCCTTCTCATCTGAAAAAAAAATATGAATTCCGAAATCATTATTTTGTCCCAAGTTTTTAAGAGTTTTAGATTTTCAGCAATGATATTTCCCTTTTCATGTCACAAAGACAGAGAAGGGGGAAAGCAGACGCTGACATGAGGTGGCTGATCTGGCCTCCCAGGCAGGCCTCCCTGTGCCCTAAGTTGTTCTGATGCTCAATCTGGCCATTTTGTTCTCTTGGACATAAGTGATTTTTACAGAATGTTGGTCACAGACAAGGTCACTGAGACCATGACAAAGTGAGATAAAAACAAGTTCACTACACGACTCGTAAAACACACAACATTCCCTCTCTCATTAGATGAGTGACTGCTACTTCTTCACCAGTTACAGTTTTCTCCTCACACCAGCCTGCCCATCCTGTAAGTAAGATTGACTGAGTGATTCATTCCTAAAATTTTCCTGTGTCCTCACAGGGTAAGCTCCCACTTTCTTAGACCCTCCAAAAAGTACCGACCAAAACGTAAATCCTGTGTTCTAACTCTGCCTGAGATAACCCAGAGTTGCTCTCAAAGAAAAATTCTACCAGATGGAGTTAAACAGGCCAGGAAGATATAATTCAAGAAGACTATCACATAGCAGTGAGAGGTTGAACTCAATCAGCAGAAACAAAAGACAGTAGGGCCTGAAGTGCTGGGGTGAGCTAGTAGGAAAGTACTGAAGGACTTGGGGCGTCGGGTAGTCCATATAACTAGGCCATTTGTGTTTGCTAGTTGGTGCTTATTAAAGTTGGCCTTTTCATGCCTGTAATCCCAGTACTTGGGAAGCTGAGACAGGAGGATCACAGATTCAAGGCCAGCCTTAGCAACATAGTGTTTTTTATTTGTTTCCAAATAAAAAATAAAGAGGACTTGGGGTGTAGCTTGGAGATAGAATGCCCCTGAGTTCAATCTCCATTACCAAAAATAAAAATAGTTGGCCTTTTTCCTCCCACACACACTGGGAGATAGGGGCTCTGTCTCCCTTGAGAATTACATTTCAGAGACACCTCGCAGGTTCTTGAGCAAGACATTCCTGAGTTATAAAACTTGCAAAAGGCCAGGAGAAGATTTACTTCTCAAAGGGATAGAGAAAGAATTTATAATTACGAGTTTTCTAAAGTAGCTACGCTGGTAAGTGAGGGGCCTCGAGTCAAGATGAATTCTATCTCAAGGTTAGTTAAACGAAGGAGAACTTGAAGGCCATCTTAGTTCAGTCCTACTGATGACGTGTGTTCTCTGTCACTGCTATTAGTAATAGACACAACTTGTTCGAAGATAAGTGTGCTTCTGGTGGGTTACAGCTGAAGGGCATTAACAAAGGAGAGAGAGAGAGATTCAGCCACTGGAGAAAAATCGTGGCTTATTTTCCAGTCATGATTGACAAAATCCATTGTTCTCAAATTATGGGAAAAATTTTCCTGCTCATATTTAGTATAGTGTGTTAGTTAGTTCCTTGGTGAACTCATTACAAATTAGAAGAAATGCATCCTCCCTGTGCTGAATGGATGGGTTACATTGATCCATTTTTTGACAAGAACATATTCTGTTTTGAAACCACAAAACCATCAGCTGTTCCAGGGTATCTGTCAAATGTAACAGCCAGGCATGGTGGCACATGCCTGTAATTCCAATACTTGGGAGGCTGAGGCAGGAGGATTGCAGTTTTGAGGCCAGTCTTAGCCAACTCAGCAAGGCCCTCAGCAGCTTAGTGAGACCCTGTTTCCAAAAAATAATAAATAAAAAGGGCTGGGGTGTAGCTCAGAGGTAGAATGTACCTGGGTTCAATCCCCAGGACAAAAAAAAAAGGTACAATTTCTCTTAGATCTATAAAACTATGCTAAGAAGTCTATTTCAAACACCTATGACTTTCAGCATGGCATTTTTGAGACATTACAGCCCAAATTCTTGCCCTGGGTTTGCTGAGTTGAGTATTCTGACTTCTCACTTAGCAGTATGAGAAAAGGGGCGAATATCAAACACAGGTTGTGATAGCAGACAGAGGTAGTGGCATTAGCCAGCGCCTCTTTAAAATGTCTCTCCCCTAATGAGAACAAGGGAGGAAGGGCCGGCCCCACAGACTGTGACTTTGGGATAATACATTTCTCTGAAATGCCAGGTGGCTGCGGGTTCTGCCCCCTCACATTCTTCCCTCTCAACTCCAGGGAAACAAAGGGGAGGCCTCTGCTTTATGCTGCGAAACGGCGACACCTCAGCTCAGAAAGGGAGCACAGGGGCCACTACACAGTGTGCGGGAGGAGGCCAGTAGGTGGGAAAATGTGAGGGAAGAGGTCATTCTCCGCCTCCCTTTTCTCCTGTGATACTATCACAGGTGACACTTAACTTGAGTGGCCTAAGGAGAAAGGGTCCAACATAGCCTGCCCTAGGCATTCAGGGAGAAGAATCAAGACTCCAGGCCTAGGGCCACAGCGGCATGTTGGGTGTCTGCACCCGCCATTCCCCATCCATCATCCACTCTCCCTCCTCTCAGGGTCTCTACTCCAGGAGCCTGAGGGTGTGGACCACATCAAAGGCAGCCATACGGAAAGAGCAAAAGAGCTATTAGTTGCAAACTCTACTGTGGCATCAGAGGTGCATCATCCCTAGAGAAGAAAGGGACAGTAAAACACCATGTCCCTGAATGCCCCCTTTCTGTTCCCAAAACCTAGCCAGTTAAGGGAACAGTGAAAGCAACCCCGGGCAAGAAAACCCAGACACACATGTTCTTGAGGACGCTGGCTTTCTCTTATGCAGCCTGGGAACCAGGGCAAGCTGTGTTATCTGTAGAAAGCTACGTTCTTGCACGCATGCCCAGACGGTTGCTCCTTGGGATGCTGGTCAGACAAGCCGACGAAGCAAGCAGATGCTAATGATGCCACTGTTCCACAGCCAGGCATAGCAACCCTCTGTGAGGGGGGACTGGTAGAGAACTGAGGGCGCTGTGGAGAGGATCCTCGTCACTCATCCTGCCGCCGCCACTGGACAAAACACCATGCTGTCGTCTGTCAGTCTGTTACCACTTGACTCTTCTAAGAGCAGCCACTGGTCTCTTGAAAGCTTTCCTCAATAAACCACATGTCTCACACACTGTCTCCAGGCATTGTCTTGGGCCTTTTTGCAGCCTACCCACCGCCCTGGCACAACTGGGCTGTGGACAGGACAAGAGGCCGCCATATGTAAAATTGGAGAGGGCTGGCAGGAAAGAAGAGAGATTAGATCACCTGTTCTAGTTCCCTGGTGAGTTGCTCAGGCTGGCTCTAAGATTTAACGTAAGGTCAAAACTCCTCCTGAAACAGCTAACCCTTCCTGACCCCTCCTTGCAGGTCCCAGCAATGGCCTCCTCCCCTTCCCTACAAACCCAGAGGTGGGCAGAGGTTCCCCAGACTAGCCAGGAAGATAGCACTTCCCTGTACTTTCTTTACTCCCTCCCACACCTTTGCAAATCCCATCTTTATCAAATGTTCCTTGTTACCCTGATTTGACAGGCCATCTTGAACCCAGCCTGATATATAAGGTCGGATGTCCTAAAACAATAAAGAGTATACACTTGCCTGGAGCATGCTTTTAAGCCCAGATTCCTTAAGAAACACAGTAGCAGCAATGTTTGTCTCAATAAAGTAGAAGAGAAAGAAGGAAATTCCCAACCTTGATGAGCAATTAATAACAATATTCACACTTAGGATTTATTGGATCCCATTCTCTCTGCCAGCAGAAGTCACGTAAGTGCTTAGGGACACGGTTCATTTTCTGCAGAACGAGGAAGCTGCTATTACGTGCATGGTGAGAGGACATCGGTTAATACAAGAATTGGGCACAGGAAGAACACTGCGACCCACCTTCTGAAAGACGTGCCACAAGCAGCAATGTTTAGTTTTCCTGAAAAGAAAGAAACTTCCAGCTGTCTGAAAGCCCTGTGATCACCAAGAAAATGAAGGACAATCCTAATTCCACAGCAATATCTAAGTACAGGAATGCAGCATAATTCCATAGTAATAGCTAAGAAGAACAGGAAGATGGCATAATCCCATAGCAATATCTAAGAATACAACAAGAACAGGAATATAGCATAATTCCGTAGCAATAGCTAAGAACACACCAAGAACAGGAATATAGCATAATTCCATTGCAATAGCTAAGAAGAATAGGAAGATAGCATAATTCCTAGCAATATCTAAGAACACACCAAGAACAGGAATGTAGCATAATTCCATAGCAATATCTAAGAACACACTAAGAACAGGTATATAGCAGAATTCCATAGCAATTTCTAAGAAGAACAGGGAGATAGCAGAATACCATAGCAATATTTAAGAAGAACAGGGAGATAGCATAATTCCATAGCAATATCTAAGAACAGGAAGAATTTCACAGTTGTGCCTATTTTGGAACCTACATAGCTGGGTAAAATCAGGAACAAAAACTTCAGTCTGAACTAAAATTAGAGAATTACAAGATTTCAGAGTTGGACAGACTCTGTTCAAGTTCTCAGAACCAACCTGTGTGCAGATGCATTCCACAGCAACTGAGGAAGGAAGCGTCTAAAAATTCTCAGAAACCCACTGACAACTGGAAATTCAGTGGCAGAAAAAAAGTATGCCTGTCCCAGTGAGAACTTTCTATTTGCTAAAGAAAAAAAATAGTTTATGTATTGCAGCCTCTTAAGCCATAAATAGAGTTTGCATCTGCTATTCTTTCTAATTCTTTCATATGATAGCCCTCAAACTCCCCTCTCTGTCACTCCTGCATATCAACACACACACACACGCACACGTACACACACACACACACACACACACACACACGAACACCACATACTCCGTGTATACTTTTCTCGTGCACTTTTCTCTTCTCTGATAAAATACTTAGTTCCTTCACCTTTTCCCTATCACGTCTTTTTCTGTCATATTTTTCCCATCCTGGACTCTGCCCTTCAGTCATTTTCTGGCTTATCGCTGCCCCTCCTAAAGCAGCTGATCCCACCACTATTTTTTATTCAGATAGTGTAGCTATTCTGGGAGTTTGTGGAAATGGAAGTGACCAGAATTCTATTATCTTTCATATGATCTCTCTGCCCAGGTCCAATCTATCTATTAAATGTCACTCTTTGAATACAGCTGTTCAATTAGCCGGAAGAGCAGATCTAAGAAGGAAGAGCCTATTTTTGTTATTTCACTTACGCGCCCAGAAGTGTTGAAGCCACTGGAACTAAAAGTAGAAGAGGAAAGAGGAAGCTTGAGGAAGGAAATCATTCAAATAATGCTAAGTCCATCTATGGAGCCATCGCTACCAGTCTTACTAACATGTAAGGCGAGGGAGGAGGGAGGAGCGGGTGGGACGCGGAGGGAAATACGCCAAGCGATGTGTGCAGGTATGTTTGTATTGCTTCAAATCTCACTACGAGGTATAAAATTACAGTGCACCAATAAAAGTATATATATATATATATATATTTTTTTTTTTTTTTTTTTGCGGTACCGGGGATTGAACGCAGGGGTGTTCTACCTCCGCGCTACACCCCCGGCCCTATTTTTTATACTTTATTTTGAAACCGGGACTCACGAAGTTGCGGAGGGCCTCACTAAGAAGAGAGAGAGAGAGAGAGACAGGGAGAGAGAGAGAGAGAGAGAGAGCTGAGGCTGGCCGTGAACCCGGATCCTCCGGTCTCCGCCTCCCAAAGTACTGGGATTACAAGCGTGCGCCACCATGCCCGGCTCAAAAAGTATATTTTTAAAAAGTAGAAGAGGAGATAATGGTGTTAGATCATGGAACCTACTCCTGGGCCCACAGAGGAATGCCCGGCTGTACAGGGAAAGAGAGTCTGACCCAAGGGAATGAGGCCACTGAGATTCATCAGCACCGACACACATTTATTTTTGCTTAGGGACACCTGAGCCTCCCCCACTGCCTATACCAGAGACAGCTGGATTTGCTAAGGTATCTATAGATTACTTTTCTTTAAACAAGCATTTTAAAATATTGCAACGGATTCTAAAGAGACCTGAGTTTTCGCAGACATGAGCGTTAGAGAAATGGCACACAGAAGAGTGTCAAAGACTGTGTCTGCAATGGCACAGGCCCCTGCTGCCTTCACAAGTCGAGAGTCTTTATGGGAGCAGGAGCCAAACCCCAGAGAGATTGCTGGAAGGCCCCTTGAAAGGTCTGCGGCTCTGCTGGGAGAAAAGCTAAGAGAAGGAAAGATGGAGTACATTACCAGCTAGGATTTCAACTAGCTTCGTGCACACAAAGGAAGCAAAATTGAGTACAATTTTTGAATCTCAAGAGGGAGTAAAAAATTTCAAGCAAGAAATAAGAACAACTTTTACAAGGTGAGGCCTCCACCTACAATTCTCACTTTTTATCAGCTGTGCCTCCGGATGATAGGGAGGTCAGAAAACACTTTCAAAATATAGGTGCTAATGTGTGTGTTTACCCGTGGTTTAGAACGCTGCAGGGAGAATCTGACAGAGGGCTTATGATGCTGCATAAAACAATTATATAATGAGCTTATTATAGGTCCTTGGTGAAATTCTGAGTCACCATCCTAGAAATATTTGTAATGAGCAAATTATACCTTACCCTTTCGAAAAGCGAATTTGAGATATTTTATAAAATTAATTTTTTGTTCTTAAGATTCTGTCGCTGTTGCTGTTAAAGATCTAGAATCCAGAGAAAGATAAAGTGAGGATCTCATTAGGTCAAGCAAAGTCAGGCAAATGTGAAACTTCTTGGTGGATAAAGCGCAAGGAAAATGCAGTAGCTTATGACTGGATTTCACTCTCACCCAGGAGAGACTGGGATTCCCCCCAAAACTTCACCACGTATGACATGTGACCACTACCCCTGGCTCAACCACAGGTTCCCCGTGGCTCTGACATGCTTTCTTGAAGTCCACTTGTAGTTATATTTAAAAGAACAATGCTGTCGCGGCCAGCCTCATCTACTTAGTGAGGCCCTCCGCAACTTCGTGAGACCCGGTTTCAAAATGAAGTATAAAAAATAGGGCTGGGGGTGTAGCTCAGAGGTAAAATGCCCCTGGGTTCAATCCCCGGTACCGCAAAAAAATAAATAAAATAAAATAAAAATAAAAGCACAATGCTGGAAGAAATTCTAATCAACCATAAGTTGAAAAACAGTCCAGGTCTTTGGAAGAGATGCAGGTTTCGTGCATGTTCCTGGAAGACACCCAGTTCCCAGAGCAATGGCGCTGATGTTATCTTCTGGGACAGCTCAGTGACTTGTGTGTTAGGGATCTGAATGTGGGCACCTCGTCACAGCACTTCTCAGTACCAAAGGAGGGTATCATGCCAGAGACTGCTTTGATAACAGTGACTGTAAAAAGAGTCAAAATAACATGACCCAAGTACATAGTGGTTGGGTAATTAAGGGGAGTAAAGGATGCTATTTTAAATATCCAGATCCTAGGGGAATAGCTAACTAGATTGCATATCTTCCAGCAGCCCTTGGCTTCTATTGTTTCTCTTAATTAAACTTTTAGACTGATGTGTTCAAGGCAATGTTACCTAGGAAGTAGATATCGTAGGTTGCTTATAACAGGGTCATCCTTAAGGAGAAGGGAGGTTTGACATTTTGTGTTCTATAAAGTCCACATGGGACCACATGGTTGAATTGATAGCCCCTCCCCCACACAGGCCAACAACAGCAGATCCTAAATCCATTTCCTTCTGGAGAAGTTTTTATGACTCATCTGTATTGGTCTCGTCTTAGATTGAAATTGTCTTGAATTGAAATAAAAAAACACATTAATATTTAAATAGAATGGGCCCTTCATAAAGTTTCATTCTAGTTAATTCTTTCTGTAAATTTTGGCCAAGTAAAGTATTGAATAGAAAAACGTGATGTGGTTACTAATAAGATTAGAGGTCAGTGGGGCTTTGTGGCTATTCTATAAAGCAAAGGAAAAGGTATAATCTTATTCTATAATGGGTCACATCCTGAAACCCAGTGCACAGAGAAATCAGAATTATGTATCGCTACATCATACCTTTAATAGCATATGGGACAACTGATAGAAATAACAATATAAAATATCAAAATAAGAATGTAATGATGTCCATAAGGTTTGTAGAAAATGGTATATGCTACATTTTGGAAAATTAAACAGGAACTTCAGTAGTCATTGTTGCCTATCCAACATTTTTCATCTTTTTTTTTTCTTGCTGACAGAATTTTATTCTGTGATTTGAGTCAGCAAACATTTTGTATAAAGGGAAAGATAGGAAATATTTTCAGCTTTGTAGGTGTTGTGATCTCTGTTGCAACTACTCAATTCTGCAGTTTTAGCGCACAAGGTGCATTTGATAATATACAAATAAATGGACATGGCTGTGACCCAATAAAGCATTTTAACAAAAATATGCAGAGGGCTGGGTTTGACCCACTGGCTAGAGCTTACAGACTCCTTGTTTAGAAAACATGGCTCTCCCACCCCAGGTTAAAACTTCGATAGGAATGCTCCAAGATGGTCCTATTATTTTACCAGTAGTTGTTTAAGATGGGCATGCCGGTTCGAACCAAAGAGACATGAGGGAGAGGAAATCTCCTGGAAAGTTGTCTCACTCCTAAAAAGGAAATACCAGAAGAGACCATTTATTGGTGCTTCTCATCGTTGTGTGCAGGTAAGATGCCTAGAACTGCTGCAGGCATCTGCTCTGGGTTGAGCTTAAAGTCCACACACTGAGGAAGCAGAAAGAGCTAAGAGACCCTCTGAAAAGGGAATCAGGGTCCTGACATGCCATGCCCTCAAAAGTCCTGTCCTCTGAATTCTTGTTAGTGAGGTTATCCATAGCCAAGCTGGCTAACCCTTATGAGTCGTAGCCTAAAACAACTCAACAAATATAGAAAAATCAGAATAGTTACTTTTCTTCCACTTAGTTAATGTCAATCTACCACTGTTTAATCATTTACCTACTCATCACATAAACATTACAATTAAATACACAAAATATGAATCTTGCTTTATGGCCAACTAAATCAATTTAAAAGTTTGAACATATCTGCCCATTCCAGGTATCAAAAGGTCTTTTTTTAATAAGAAAAACAGGGAAAGTAGAAAAATGTGACAAAGCTTTTTGAGATAAAATTGGAAGATATAAATCATGACAATGTGCAATATCTCTATTACATTCCAAGACAAATTAATTACACATCTATGAAATTGAAAGTCAATTTTGATGAAAGTTTCTCTCTCTATTTCAGGAGAATGTCACTTTCCCCAAAGAAGTTTATTATAAAACATTGAATAGTCTTCAGTTCTTGGTTGTCTTTCTCAGAAATTGTGCACTGCTAGAATCCATGTTCTCTATTGTACTCTGGATGGGGCAGTCCCCTGTGGCAGAAGCTTCTCCCAGTATAGACCCCATTCTATACACCTTATCCATGTGGCATGGTATTCCTCCAACAAGAGGCAGGATCCCCTGGAACCTGAGTGAACCTTTTTAACTGCCTGAACAGGTAGAATTAAGCAGAAATGTTGTTGCTTGACTTTGAAGGCTAGTCCATAAAAGCCAGTGTGACTTCTACCATCATTTTCTCTACACAGGTGCTTGACCTTGGAACCAGGCCACCATATTGTGAGGAAGCCCAGGAGTCACATGATCAGATTCTAGCCAACAGCTGCAGTTCTGTCCACAGCCAACAGCCAGAATCTACACCAAACATATGGGTAAATGAGCCTTAGGATGATTTCAACACCCCCCCATTTTATTGTATATATTTAAGATGTACAACCTGACATTTTGATATACTTCTAGATGGTAAAATGATTACTATAGATAAGCAAATTAGAAAACCCATCATCTCACACAGTTACTCTTTGAGTGTATTATAAAACAACTAAAATCTCTCTTAGCAAATATTCTGCTACAATTCAATTTAACCTGCAACCTTTGAGAGTTCCAACCAAAACCTCTGAAACCACGGAGCAGAAAAAAGCCATCTTTGCTAAAATCTGTTTGCATTCCTTACCCACAAACACTATGAGAAATAATAAGTACTGTGATTGTTATCCTAAGTCCCTAAATTCCAGGCATTGGTTATGTGATAATAGATAATTAGTACAATCTATAGGAACAAAATTCTTTGTTGGATAAAACCATTCTGATGAAAATATTTATACTCTGCTTCTCCACCCCCTGCAGGATTCCCACCAATGTCACTAAAGTCTTCTAAGTTGGCCTATTTTTCTCCAAAAAGGTTCCCTAAATCCTCTTGTCTCTTACTGTGGACTTCCTCTCAGGCCACACCCAATCATCTGTCCTCCTTTCCCCCATCAGTTATCCTTCTGGCTCACAGAGGAGGGAAGGACAGAAAAGTTCTTTTATTTTTCCAAATACATTGCTATGATATAATAAACTCTCTGCCCTGCTACCCTCAGGCTTTCCCTTTTGATTCTCAAAAGCCTGTTTGGGAAGGTTAAAAAAAAAAAGCAAACACACACACAGACTGATCGCCTCTTGCTATTTCCAGTCCCATGAAACAATTGTACATCTCCCCAGAGGCAAAGTAGGTATCTGTGATCGACTAGAGGAAAGGCCTTGAAAAGAGAAGGGAAAAAGAAAGGTTCAGACATTAATATTTTAGGATATTCTCCTGTCATGCATGCCCATGGCCCCCAAGAAACCAAGACGAGAAGGTTAGGATGACTCAGCCCAAATCTTTCACATTAAAAACTGAAGCCAAATAATAACAACAAAAGACATGGACCACTGGAAAATCTACTGGAAAATAAATTGAGGTCGCCTGCCTTTTGGTCAGGGGTTAGAATTGTCATTGTGTTTGAGAAACAGATTGCCATGAACCCACTGCTGCTGGGGACAGGGAGAGTGAGTTTTCAGGGAAACCAGAGGTCATGATGAGGGCTTCATGGAATCATTTGCAAATTAAATTATAGTGCAGTGATGTATAATTTCTTCTATTTTAGTCTAAACCATATGCGAGGGTGGCCGGCAAGTAGATGCGTTTCCAAAAAATAAAAGAAAATTTGGGTTCCCCAGGATATTAATGTGAATGCCTTCAAATGTATTAACAAGTCCTTTGGCCACTCCACCAGCATCAAACGTGAAAAAGAGGGGACAAAGTTGATGAAAGGGATATGATGCCTAGGGAGACTGCTGTTATCCCAAACACCTGACCATCACAACTTAGACTAAGGAAGATTTATTTGCTCACAGTTCTGGAGATTTCAGAGGTTCCATCCATGCTAGGCCAGGTTACATCAGCAGAGCTCAGAGCATGGTGGCAGGAGGCAGAGAGAGAGAGAGAGAGATTGCAAGTGCTCTGCTCTGACATCATGGAGTCCAGAAGCAAGAGATAGAAAGCAAGGTTATTCAAGGATAGAAGCATAGTCCCCAAGGCCACACCCCCATGACCCACCTCCTCCAGCCACATCTCACGTGCCTAGGTTACCACCCAGTAAATCCACTGCAATGCATTTATCCACTGATGAGATTACACTCCTCGCGATTTAATTATGTCAACTCTGAACATCAATACGTGAGTTCTTTCAGGGAACATTCTATGTCTAACCCGTCACACCTGTGTTGCCTGGGCACTGCGACTGCCACCACAATAAGACATGGCAGCACCCCACAGGCCGGGAGGACCCGGAACAGTGCTGACCCAAAGCCAAGGGTGAAAACTCAGAGAACAAGTTTCAAAATAAATGAACATAAAGAATGCATTGGACGCCGGGCGTGGTGGCGCACGCTTGTAATCCCAGTACTTTGGGAGGCGGAGACCGGAGGATCCGGGTTTGGGGCCAGCCTCAGCGCTCTCTCTCTCTCTCTCTCTCTCTCTCACTCTCTCTCTTCTCTTCTCTCTCTCTCTCTCTCTCCTTAGTGAGGCCCTCCGCAACTTCGTGAGACCCGGTTTCAAAATAAAGTATAAAAAATAGGGCCGGGGGCGTAGCGCGGAGGTAGAACGCCCCTGCGTTCAATCCCCGGTACCGCAAAAAAAAAAAAAAAGAAAAAAAAAAAAAAGAATGCATTGGGCAGGAGAGGAATTTCACAGGTCGTCTGGTCTACCTTCCCACTCTCTTTCCCATGAATGCCCCCTTACGGTTGGCCATGCTGCCTGTTAATACACCTGAATAGGTGCATAAACACCTCCAGAGGCCATCCATTCCAGTTTTAAACTATTCATCCCATAAAGAAGTGGGAGGTGTAGGAAGGAGATTGGACAAAGAAGTCAATCATTCCAGTCGTCTGAGTCTCCCGGGGCCACACTCTGGATCAAAGCACATATAAAATCAGTGACTGGGTAGCACACCTTCTTAGAGAACCATCAAGTTTGCCTGTTATCATGGTGTCCCCATGTCACTGCCACCTTCAGAACTTGTGAACATTATGAGAAAAAGGACCCCTTGCTTTCAAAGATAAACAATGGCTCTTTCCCCATCCCAGTCCTCTACAAGTGTGCATGGGGCCCAGCTCTTCTGGAAGGGTACACATAAATGGCTTCTGCTAATTATTTTCACTGCGTGAACCTTCAAAATCTTATGCCAAGCAAAGTGTAGGCAGTTTTCTTTATAGCATTACCCAAATGTAGAAGGGTTTTCTTAATTTCTTTTTCATCTCTTTTTTGCTTGTAACATGACCCTTTGCCCCATCATCTGTACCTTGAATTCCCTCTTGCCAAGCCATTGTTTATCTTCGAAACTATATTTTTAACTCAGTATGAGCCTTTAAGAATCCAAAGTCTTTTTCAGAAGAAACCAGTCCTGAATTGTGGATCTGGCAATAGTTTCTTTGTTGCCGTTGTTTATACACTAGAATTAGCACCACACACTCGATTGGCTTTACAGACTCAAAATCTGAATTACCTCTTTGTTTGGTTGTTTTGTTTCTGATAAGCCAGTTTTTCATTTTTCAGGCGTCAGAGGTTAGTGGCCTTATTTTACAGAAGAGTCAAAGGAATTAAAGCAAAAAAAAAAAGTTATGGACAGAATATTATAAAAGGGACTGTTTTTACTCTCCCTAGACCTAAAATATTAGCGATTTGAATGGGTAAAAGCTGGTGCTGGTCAATTAAGCACTGAAAATAAATGGGAAATACTGAGTTGAAAGAAACAGGTAAGAGATTACGTTGAATTCAAGTCTTTCTTAAAAATAAATAAATAAAAGAGCAGGCATACAATAATTCACAAAAGTCATGTGTTTGATTTACTCAACCTCCCTGCAGTAGTTATTTCTCATTAACTTACCAAATTCAGCATTACTCCTTAGGGAGAAACAAAAAGGAAATTTTGGCATATCGAGGAATAAATAGCACATTGCGCATTATTCACAGAATCATTTTGGGGGCAAATGGAGCGCTGTTTTCATGTCTTTGTATTCTTTCTAAGTCTATGTTTGTCGATGTCAATTCAACCCTCCCTGAAAACAACAGAGCTACAATTAGAGATGTAAAAACCAGTTTGTGTGTCATTTAAATGCTGCAAACTGGCAATCTTCTCATGAAAACCACAAACAATTATTTCCATTCTCATGCACAAGTGCATCTGGTGCCCCACCATTTCGATCTGGGCTTGCATGTGAATTCATAGTTAATTTCATAGCTAGAAAAAAAAAATTGGTTACATTTTTTTTTGACAAGGGTGAGTTGTTTGCTTTTCTGTTACAGCAGTCTCCATGCGTATATGGCCTATGATCTTAAATGGCAAAACCAACTCACTAAATAACAGTTCTTTTCGCTGCTTACCTCAGTTTTGGGGGTTCACCAATCTGGGGTTAGTCTAGCCTTTCTCCACACTAAGTCCTGCTGTGTTGAGAATAATCAGCTCTCAGGAGCACCATGAAGGTGAAGAGTCTTGAATAATATCAAAACGGAGAAATTTGGCTTCTATTTGATCTATACCATTGCCAACCCCAATCAAAAGTAAGATTAAAAAAAAAAACTTAATGAAAGTAAACCCATCTTTGAACCATCCCCAAATAGGCCTATTGGGCTGAAGGGCACCTTCGTTAAAGAAAGAGTTACGCACGGACTTTTTAAAAGACATGTATTTTAATCTATTTAGTTTATACATGAAGAAACCACATGTGGGGAAAATATTTGAATAAACAAAACCACAGAGATAATGAAAGCTTTTGGTGCAGCATTGATATGCAAGAACATCCTTCAGATTCACTGGAGAGGATGTGAGCTTTAATGAAAGGCATTAGTAATGGGCTTTCTATTTCCTTATTAGAATTAACCTTGATCTGGAAGAAAAAACTTTTTTCTTCACCGCTGAATACATATTTCTCTCCCTCTAATATATTCTAACAAAAACCTCTGAAAAAAAAAAGTGGCACTTACACTGGAATTTATTATTCCTGAGATGGGCATGGCCAGAAACAAAATAGCTGAGAAAACTATTTATTTTGGAAGGAAACAAGTTGTTTCCACGGATCATAATGGTATTAGAGGGAATGCTAGAATTTCCTTCCCAGCAGGTGTTTTCAAATAGAAGAGATTCTTCCCCACTGAAGACGAGTTTAGGCGGAATCTGCCAAAGGCAGAAAAATGAACTAGATTATTCCTTAAAATTCATTCGGAGCCTATTCTTTTATGCCTCTGGTTTCCAATTGCTCGTTCCTAAAAGCAGAGCAGTGAGTGGAAAATGTGATTTATTAGCAAGCTGTAAGCACAGCCTGATTCAGCCTCACATAGATTTTAATATTTTAAGGTTTAAATTCTATCATTTGAACTCAAGGCCACATCACACCGCTGCGCAGCTCTGTCTCTCAGTAGCTTCATAGGGGACAGTGTGAGGGGAAAATAGACTTACATATATCCCAATGTTTGTCCAATGCAGTATGATGGTTCTCCACAAAGCATAAGATCTGCTGGCTATCTGAGCAGGTAAGAAATAATAATAGCAATAAAATTTAAAAATAAAAATTGAATTAAAAGCTGAAACAAAACATGGTTATTCCTCATACTGGATACCTGGAGCAACATGAATATTTAGTGAATTACAGTTTGGGGAATGTTAGTTCAATGTAAATATGGCCCTTGTACTCAAATAAAGTGCAGCCTTCAAGGAGGAGTACGAAAGCCTCCATCCATCCTCCCAGGTTCTTCCATAAGCCCAGACCTAGTGTCCCTTAGATATGTATTTCCAGTAGAGCATTAGGGATTCTTTCAGAAGAACTGACAATACAAATTGTGTGGGGAGAAGTGGCTAGAACAATTGTAAACATACAAGTAGCTCAAGTATTCAAAGGCCCAGCAAACATTATTTAAGAGTCTTCACACTAATGTTGGGGTACACGTGCCTCACTCAACTCTCAATGCTTTTTAAAGTCCTGCAGATAACATTGATTCAGAGGACTCAGGAATTCTAATTTGACTCCATATTTGTACCTGAAATTCAGGCCACTGTCTTCTTCATAAGGAATTTTTCAAAAATCCTTTCAACGTGTCCAAAGGCGTTCTTGACTGGGGCAAAACCGACTACTCACATGAGAGGCTCTTGTTTTCCAGAGAGTTCTCAGTGAAACAGTTGTTAATGAACGCCTGATGGATTCAACTTCAGTGATGTGAAAAACTCGCAAAATTCATTATCTGTGTTGCGTACTTAGAGCTATTAAGAACACAAAACATAGCTTTTGCTCTTTGAAGCTGGTGTCTAATTCAACCATATATTTTTAATAAGACCTTTCAAATCCATCACTCCATGCCTGTATAGAGTCTAATGACCTATCACATTCTTCTTTGTTATATTGTGGCTTGCTTACCTGTTCCTTCATACCATGATTTATATCTTGCTTATTTTTTTAAACCCGAAACACTCTTACACACTGATCTGCTCATAATAGTTGTTCAATAAATGTTTGTGGAATTGAATTATCTACTGCCACAGAGATCTTGAGTGTACACAGGGCTATAGAAGAAAAAGAGCTGGCCTGCCAGACTGCCTTGTCAACATAAACTCTCTTTATATAGATGACAATATTAAGTGCTTTCTCGACACGTCTGACATTGGCTTTCAGCCCTCATTGGGAGCAAAGTACATTTTCGGCTTTGCCACTGGACACTATCTCATGTGTTTCTGTTCCCTCAAATAAAAGCCCTACTTATATCTTCTCGTTGCTTTTTTAACTCAGGAACAGTTCAGGGTTTATCTTGCTGGGATACATTTTTCACCTGTATTACAGATAAAATCGATCGGTTTCGGGAGGAGTTCAATAGCTCTGTGGGAGACGTGAGAAAGCCCCTGGTACGAGATGTGATGTTTTGCTTTCTGCGTTGCTCACATTTTTCCTGCCATAGTTTTTAGTCAGGTTCTATAACAACATCCAGTCCCTCCTGGGGGAAAATGGGAGCCTTCCTGAAGGAGAACAAATCGTGGTTTCTTGCCCTGGGAAAGAACAATGGCGACTGGGAGAGAAAGCAAACTCACCCGCATCACTTACACATGTAAGTGATTTTGATATTTTGACACAAATGTACGTGTATTTTATATTTCAACAATACAGGGCTGCGGAGCAAAATAACCATAAACAAGCTCCAGATAACACAAAGCAGGTCTTGCTGGCGCTTGAATTAGTTGGAGAGGCCGCAGCGAAGACCGAATGTCACTGCTTAAGTGGAGTGCAAACCCTAGGCTGGCTTTCCACTCTAACACCACCTTTCTATTCCCTCTAAGTTACACAGCCAGAACCCAGAAGACGGGGACAGGGAGAAGAAACAATCCATTGACAAAATCTCTTCACCAGGTGGCCACCCCCATGACTCCAAGGTATGAGGACATCATTATCCAGCCGAATCCCGATCCCAAACACACCTGCTGTTCCACTCATTTTCAAAAATGGCCTGTCACAGTGATTATACTCCGAGCCGGAAAATCGGAATTAAAAACCAATAGGCAATTTACCCCATGTAAGAACGATTCTGTAATGTGTGGCCACAGACATGATTTTCATTTACGCTCACTTCTTTGTCCTTCCTCAGGACTCTACTGGATTGGAAGGACTAGTCTCTTCCAATTCTAAACTTTCCATTTCTAGCCAGGCGCGGTTGTGCGTGCCTGTAATCCCAGCACTTGGGAGGCTGAGACAGGAGGATCACGGGTTCCAGGCCAGCCTCAGCAATGTGGTGAGACTCTCAACAACTTAGCAAGACCCTGTTTCAAAATTAAAAAATAAATAGAGCTGGGGGTGTAGCTCAGAGTTGGAAAGCCCTGGCTTCAATCCCCAGTACCACAAAATAAAAAAAGTTCCCATTTCTGAGAGCTGGGTCCCAGACTATACCTGTCCCTTGCTGCTGTTGTACAGCTGCCCAAGATAATGGACTGCAAATCAAATTAAAGCTTCAATTTTTTAAATTTTTTTTTTTTGCGGTACTGGGGATTGAACCCAGGGGCATTCTACCTCCGGACTACACCCCCAGCCTTATTTTTTGTTCTTTATTTTGAAACAGGGTCTCACTAAGTTGCGGAGGGCCTCACTAAGTAGCTGAGGCTGGCCGCAAACCCAGATCCTCCTGTCTCAGCCTCCCAAGTACTGGAATTACAAGTGTGCACCACCACTCCTGGCTCCTTCAATTTTTTTTAAAACACACAACATAGCAATGAACTTCAAACATCTTATATCAAAGTACTTTGTGGATTTTCAAAAAAAGAGAATATGTGTGGTATTAGACCGAACAATTTTTTTTCTTAAATAAAATGTATATAGTTTATCTTCCACAGGTTGGAGATTGGGGAGATTGGTGTCATGGATGATTCTGAAATGAGCACACAATTGAGGACACCTCCCCAGACCATTATGTGCAAAGGTGATCAACTTGTGAACTCTCAGGTTTTTGCTGTGTTTGGTAGAGCAGCTGGTCTGCCCAAACCAGTTGTATCTGAGCTCGACATTTACCATCCCCACGGCTCAATTCGAGCATCTAATTCAAAAGCCTTCTGAACAGGATGAGGGGTCTGTGGAGAAATTTGGAGAGTCCACCGATGACAGTCATATTGGAGCAGTCATACTGGCGATCAGTGGCTTCAGAAGTATCTGGAAGACTAAAGCACTACCTAGAGTGCAGAAGACAAGAGCAAGCCTCAGCACCTCCATTTACCACCCTCAAATCTACAGAGAGAACGTGGACAGCCTGCAGTGCCCTGGCAAACAGCATGGATTTCACTAGCGCTCGTATTCAGTCCCCAACTTCCAAACACATTTTCTACTTTAATTATTACTATTATGATGTGACCCTTTATCTTTTTACTTGTATTTTTTTTTTGCGTTACTGGGGATTGAACCCAGGGGAGTTCTACCTCCAAGCTACACCCCCAGCCCTATTTTTTTATTCTTTATTTTGAAACCGGGTCTCACTAAGTTGCAGAGGGCCTCACTCAGTAGCTGAGGCTGGCTGCGAACCCGGATCCTCCAGTCTCAGCCTCCCAAGTACTGGGATTACAGTGTGCGCCACCATGCCCGGCTTTTTATTTGTATTTTATACTTTTATTAGTGCATTGTACTCACACTGAAGCTTAAGTGACGCATCTGTGCATGCACACATCACTTGGTGCGTTTCCCTCCACACACCACCACCCTCCCCTATGTTAGTGAGATTGGTAGTGAAACCTTCATACATGGACGTAAACATTTGACCTGTTTCCTTCAAACCTTCTGGTGTTTTCCTCCTGAAACTTCTGCCCAATCTTAGTTTCAAGCTTTATTTCTTCTTTTCTTCAATGAAGTGAGAAATGAATGAATTAAGAAGAGCTCTGTAAAGTTTTCTTGATGTGTAGCCACTGAGCCACAGAAGCAGGATGCACGCACGAGGCAGAATTATATTGAGAGAGGAAATCTATGCGTAAGTACTGAAGGGATTAGCGCTGGCTTGCTGCCTCGTTGACATTACTGACATTATCCGGGAGATTCCTGATAAAATGCATCGTTCCCTTACCAACCAACCATTACCAAAATAGGGAGGGAGACAGAAAGTGCCCCGCTGTCCGCTCTTAAAATTAGCAATGACCTTGCTAATTAAAACCTAATTGTGAGAGAGCAACATGTTGATGCTCCCCTTTGAAACGCTGGCATGGATCCCCACTAATTTAGAAGTTGTCACTTATAACCCAAAGAAATTGGCTTATTACAATGAACACTAATGGAAGGTTCTGTTGCTGAGAGATGACAGGAGAGAGGATTGAAAGGAGGAAGGAACGAGTGTATGTGTCTTGTGTTGTCTTTCATTATCCAAGAAGGTTCTGACAGCAAGTACAGAGAAAAGGAAACGAGTGAGGCAGGAACCACATTCTCCTCCCCTACTCATGTGCATTATATACAGCGTAAGCCACCAGCTACCACAGAGAGGTGCGTTGTTAAGTACATTGATTTTAAGTAAGTGTATAAAGAGAGATTCAAGGACAACACGGTTTGGTCTATCTTACTTTTTATGACTATTGGGAAGCCCTTTTAGTCTGGCATAAGGCAAGAGAGTAGATCACTCTTTAAACAATTGACAAATTCAATGACTGCATTAGCCTATCTTCTCAACCAATCATCCAAATAACACACACACACACACACACACACACACACACACACACACACATTTTCACACTTTTTTTTTAACCCAGAGACATTCTACCTCTAAGCTACACCACAGTCCTTTTTTGTTTTGTTTGGTTTTGTTTTTTACTTTTTTTTTGGCGGTACCGCGATTAAACCCAGGGGCATTCTACCTCTGGGCTACACCCCCAGCCCTATTTTTTATTCTTTAATTTGAAACGGGGTCTCACTAAGTTACAGAGGGTCTAAGTAGCTGAGGCTGGCCGCGAACCCGGATCCTCCAGTCTCAGCCTCCCAAGTACTGGTATTCTGTTTTATTTTTTATCTTGAAACAAGGTCTTGCTAAGTTGCTGACAGCCTCACTAAGTTGTTGAGGTTGGCTTTGAACCTGTGATCTTCCGGTCTCAGCTTCCCAAGTACTGGGATTACAAGTGTGTGCCACCACACCCAGCTGTTTTCGCACCTTAAAATGCTTTTTACTTTGTGTTTCTATGCTGTGCATGACTACCTAACCTCAGAAACCCTATGACTGCTACAGTTTAATATTCCATGTTTCCTTGTACTCTAATCCACGCAGCAGATAAAGTAAATTCCCTCCTAGCCACAGAAATGGTATGCATGCTCATAGAAAGAAAGGTTCTCCGGACCTAACCCAACAGCCTCCTCTCTGTGTGCTTGGTGCCTACCTGTCACACTCACACTCAAGGGGCCACCATGTAGGGGTCCCACTTCATTTCTGTCCCAATCCAATATTCAGGACTTGGAAACCCATAGCATCCCCCGGGGGTAAGCCCGAACTTTGGAGCCAAATGACTTGAATCCATAAGCTGACTATGCCACTCCCTGGTTGTATAACTTGGGGTCATAAAATTACATCTCCTGGTCCTTTGTTTCCTCATCTTTGTCAACTAAATAAAAGTAACTTCCACATAAGGTTTTAGTGACAAACTTAACAAAAGTACCTTCTACCTGGCGAACACTCAGTAAATATTAGCCTTTCTTCTTATGCTCCATCAGACAAGCCACCCAGCCTTGCTCCGATTTTCTTCCCTCTTACCTTCGACACAATGATATCTTGTCCTTATCCAAGAATTGTGAGTAATTTTATTTATTTATTTATTTATTTATTTATTGATGTACTGGAGACTGAACCCAGGAGAATTCTACACCCCCTTCTCTATTTAGGTTTTATTTTGAAACAAGGTCCCTCTAGATTGCAGAGGGTCTCACTAAGTTCCTAGGCTGGCCTTGAACCTCTGATCCTCCTGTCTCAGCCTCCCAAGTACAGGATTCCAGGTGTGTGCCAAGCCTGGCTTGTGTATCATTTTAGAAGTCTTGTAATGCATCACACTCTTGCAATGCATCACAGTCATTTGTCAGAATCGTTCTTCTCTTTGTTATTATAATGACAAAGTCAAATCCTTTAAGGATGCAATTCTCTAACACACACTGTATTAAGCAAATTCTATTCCTAGCCTGACCTGTCCAACACAAGAGATTTTTGGTTTTTTTTTTTTTTGCAGTACTGGGGATTGAACCCAGGGACATTCTACCTCTGAGCTATACCCCCAGCCCTATTTTTTATTCTTTATTTTGAAACAGGGTCTAAGTTGCGGAGGGCCTCCCTAAGTAGTTGAGGCTGGCCGTGATGGATCCTCCTGTCTCAGCCTCCCAAGTACTGGGATTACAAGCATGCGCCACCACGCCTGGCTATCAGCACAAGAGATTTAATGGAGAGAAGGAAAAAGGGAGAAAAGTTAGCTGAGTGAAATGTGGAAGGAGGTTGAAGCGCTTGCAAGGGTTTTAGCACGCCTTGACACAAATGTAGCCCGCGCCATGCCGGCTCCTGTAACGAGATGGTGTGAGAACATGGCTGGCAATGATTCTTACCCTGAAAACAATCTTCGAGAGAGCCTGCTACTTCCATACACTTTATAAATACAGAGATTAAAGCACAGAAGTTTAGATGAATTTTATTTTTTTAACTTCTATTGATGCATTGTAATTATACATCACATTGTGATTCAAAGTGATACACATCGCTTGGGTTACAGGGCATATAACTTAAACAGCTTTCCCAAGACTTCAACTCTAGTTGCCGTGATATTATGGTACATTCCTATCCGTCAACCTTCTTACCTCCCAGGTATCAACACAAGAAGCGGCTCCTCTGCACAACCTTAAGCCATCGTTCATTTAAGACATTTGTCTATCTTCTCAACATCACAAAGACTTTTGAAGAGGTAGGATTGTCTTGCATTTCCCTGGAATCAGATCCCAATGGCCCCCCAATCTTCTGAAGCACTTTAGATATATGTCACCCCAAGCCAGCCCCACTTTGTGCATAGAGGAGGCAGCTAGATTACAATATGAACTGAAGGACAAGAGTTATGCACACTCAAAACCATCTTCCTAGAAATTTCACTATCTTATTTTGTGTGTGTGTGTGTGTGTGTGTGTGTGGTACTGGGAATTGAACTCAGAGGCATTCTACCTCCGAGCTACATCCTCAGACCAATTTTATTTCTTATTTGGAAACAGGGTCTCACTAGGTTGCTGAGAGCTTCACTAAATTGCTGAAGCTGTCCTTGAACCTGCGATCCTCCAGTCTCAGCCTCCCAAGTACTAGGATTACAAGTGTGCGCCACCACACCCGGCTTTACTATCTTATTAATAACTTTTTAGGAAAACAACATTCAGATAGACATGTATTGGGTATTTCAATATACCTCTTCTCATTTAAAAATAGGTTTCGCCAGGTATGGTGGTGCACACCTGTAATCCCAGTACTTGGGAGGCTGAGCCAGGAGATTGTAGGTTCCAGGCTAGCCTCGGCAACTTAGTGATACCCTCAGCAACTCATCAAGACCCTGTTTCAAAACAAAAATAAAAATAAAATAGGGCTGCAGTATAGCTCAGAAGTAGAGTGCCACTGGGTTCAATCCCCAGTACCAAAAAATAAATAAAATAAAAATAAAAATGGGCTTCCACATATATTTTGCATGAAGGGATTTTTTTTTTTTTTTGCGTTACTGGGGATTGAATCCAGGGGCATTCTACTTCCGCGCTACACCCACACCCTATTTTTTATACTTTATTTTGAAACCGGGTCTCACAAAGTTGCGGAGGGCCTCACTAAGTAGAGAGAGACAGAGAAAGAGACAGGGAGCGAGAGAGAGAGAGAGCGGAGGCTGGCTGCGAACCCCGATCCTCCAGTCTCTGCCTCCCAAAGTACTGGGATTACAATTGTGCGCCACCACGCCGGGCAACATGAAGGGATTTGATTTAGGCACTATTATCCGTACTTTCATCAAAATAGGACATACATGTCCTAGTGTGCTAGGAGATAGGAAACTAGTTAAGACATAGCACATCTGGATTCCAACCCAAGTCTCTTTGAAAACAAGCCCACTTCCTCCCCTCTCTGCTTCACACCATCTTAGCTGCTGCTCTGGGTTAAAGGCCTCATTTTCAGAAGGTCCCCATTTCCTCAGGGACTCTGAGAGTAGAAATTTACCAATCACCATACACAGTGTGTATCTGAGTGAACGTGAGTTGATTAGAGCACGGAGCATAAAAGCATTTGCGGGAAAGAGGGCTTAAAACAGGTGAGTTGTGATTGAAGGGCTGGCGTGGGAATAGGTGTGAGATCTGACACAGGCCCAGTTGACAGAGCAGGCAGCCACGGTGCGGGGAAGTGTGCTGAGAGATGGCGAGCCAGAAAATCCCTCCACAATTCTCTACAGACCAGCCCTGACATCCAACCATCATTTTAAATGTGAAGTGCTACTTGGATCTGATTTGGAGGGTTTCGGTTTTAGGATTTCAATGCTATTTTCTCTCTGAAAGGTCATTAGAGAGCGCGTCGGCGAGAGATAACTCTCTCCGGCTCAGTGTGCTGCTTCTGTAAGTGTGCCCTCCTGAAAATAAACTACATCTGGCAGCCACTCGCGTGAATTACCTAAATAAAAGACTCACACTGTTAATGGAGCACTTTTGTACTAGAAAAAGAAACCATTCGATTTGATGTTCAAAAGAAAACCGCCACCGCCCCTCCCTTGATGGATTGCATCTTTTATTAGTTTTTCGCTGAATTATTTTATGGTATTTCTCTTTTTAATCTGCTTCCTTTTGTCGGGGTATTAAGAATGTATATTTTGAAAATAGTGGTTAAAAAAATGTTGAGGCGTATAAAATGCAGGATCATAAAAGCCTTTTCGGGACTGGCATTATGAACGCAGCTGTCATGCGGAGCCCGGAATGGAGGTGTGCGTTTCAGGGAGTGAGGATAATGTGGTAAAGGGAAGTGTATATAGAAACTGAAGCTTAGGGTTAGGGAAAAGAGGGAGTGGAGGCAGAGGCAACACAAGTGTGGGGCATGTGTCACAGCCATTAACTCGGAGGCCTCCTTCGGTCACAGCCTTCCAACTAATGGTTTCTGAAGTGGTATTTTCAAGGACCAGATGTAAACTCTGCTCAGCAGGCCTGCTCCGTTTGAACCCCCTCCCTTTTTTTTTTATCACCTGGCAGAGCCTGTGATCCACCTGGCTCACACATCAGAAAATGTCCAAGGTTTACATCTATCTCTTTCCATCACCGGGGACCCTGCTGCCGTGGGGGGGAAGCAGAGCATCTGTGTACCTGGAGAACAAGGCGTTCGGTGCAGGATGAAACAGACCCAAACGATGCCCACGGCGAGACGAGCGAACTCTGACTGGTTAAATGTGTGCATGGGGATGGGAGCCTGCGACACTCTGAGAGACAGCTAATAATCCTGGTGACAGGCTGTCAAGCTTCCAGGTTCCCCCGTCCTGTTTTGCATATTGACCCCAAACTGGGTGGCATGTTCCTTGTGTCTGCCTGGCCACATAGCATCAAGGCCGGAACAGCCTTCGCTCGGATCTGGGCTAAGTAATGAGCAGCCGCCTTTGACAGTCGTGCACAATCGCATGCTTGTATTTATAAATGCCGTGCGCAGAGGCACGCTGGTAGGGGAGGCTGTGAGGGTGTCTTGCTGATGATGTGCAGAGGGTTTCAGGTGAGCAGGGAGAATCTCATTAGCAAGGTCTCCCCGTTCTTCCTGTTCGGCTGCCAGAAGGCCAATGAGCCCAGCAAGGATGAGCACGGGCACAGAGGTGGTTGACTGACTGGCGGGCTGGCGTGTGCGCCCCACCAGCCATTTCCAATTCACTAACCAAAACTAATCTGCAATTCTCAGTATTCATCATTGTCTTAGGCTGAATTCCCTGAAAACAGGCCCTGAGATAAAGATTCTTGTGAAAGTGATTTATGAAGAAAATAACCAGTAGAGAGAATGAACAACACAGAGAGAAGACTGTGGTTGGCAGAATAATTTCCACCTCCCCAGATGTCTACCCCTAATACCCAGAACCTACAAATAGGTTACCTTGGTGAGCAGAAGGATTGAAGATTGCAGATGAAATCATAGTTGCTAGTCAGGGAACCAGACAATGTGGGCATTATCTCCGATTGAATGGATGGGCCCAATCTTAGCACAAGAGTCCTTAAGTGTGAAAAAGGGACGTGGAAGAGTAGTCAGGGAGATGGCAGTATGAGAAGGACCTGATGCTCTGTGAGCCAGGTATCCAAGGCCACATGGAAGGACTAGACAGAGGATGCCAGGAGTGGAGGGTAGGCCCCAGCTGACAGCCAGGCACAGAAACAGGGCCTCAGCCACATGCAACTGAATTTTTCTTTTTTTTTTTTTTTGCGGTACCGGGGATTGAACCCAGGGGCGTTCTACCTCCGTGCTACACCCCCAGCCCTATTTTTTATACTTTTATTTTGAAACCGGGTCTCACGAAGTTGCGGAGGGCCTCACTAAGTAGAGAGAGAGAGAGAGAGAGAGAGAGAGAGAGA